>PVKH010017014.1:0-15550 GCA_004027955.1 Chaetophractus vellerosus | reverse complement strand
TCTTCTCATCCTTCTCCTCCTCTCTTCACTGGGATTCAATCCTCAGAACCTCTGATGTGGGAGAGAGGCGTCCTACCGCTTGCGCCACCTTAGTTCTTGGTTTTTTGGTGCATCTTGTCTTGGCTCTCCCTTGTGTCACTCTCCTGTTACATCATCATGTTGGTGGCCCACACGCCTTCTATATTTTTCTTTTTTTAAAATTTTTACCAGGAATTTCCGGGGATCAAACCCAGGTCCCTCCATATGGGAGATGGATGCCCAACCACCTGAGCTACATCCGTCCCCCTGCTATATCTCCTAAGGTTGACCAAAGATACCCAAAGTTACAGTCTGGTCATATAATAAATCAGGCCCAGTTTATCATCAGCATTCTAAAAACCAGACCTAGGGAGAAAAACTAGGTCTGGGGACACATGCATGGTTTCTAATATAGTGAATGTTTAGCCTACCCTGATTTTCACAAAATCAGGACAGCGAGAATATTCACATGTGTTTGGCTTCTTTTACTTAGCATATTGTGTTTGAGGTTCATCCATGCTATAGCATCTTTCATTAGTTTGTTCTTTTTGATTGTTAAATAGTATTCCATTGCAGGGCTATACTACATTTTCTTTATCCATTCACTGGTTGATGGACATTTGGATTGTTTCCAGTTTTTGTCAATTATAAATAATACAGCTATGAACACTTTTGTATAAATCTTTGGGTGAACATAAAGATACCTAAGAGTGGAATTTGCTGGATCCTATAGTAAATTTATTTTTTAGCTTTTTAAGAAATTGCCACAACTCTTTTCCAAGTCCTTTATCAGATATATGACTTGCAAATATTTTCTCCCAGGCTGTAGCTTGTCTTTTCATTTTCTTAATGGTGACTTTTGAAGAACAAGTTTTAATTTTGATAAAATCCAATTTATCAGTTTTTTCCTTTTATGGCTTTGATGCCATGTCTAAGAAATCTTTGCCTTACCCAAGGCCACCAAGATTTTCTCCTATGTTTTTTTCTAGAAGTTTTAGCTTTTATATTTAGTTCTACAATCCATTTTGATTTCATTTTTGTATTTTTTTAAATATTTAGAATAAATTGAATGTTTTTTGGGGAGGGAAGAGGACTATATTCAATTATTTAGCACCGTTTGTTGAAGAGCCTGTCCTTTCTTTGTTTTTGCACGTTTGTTGAAAATCAATTGGCCATAAATGTAGGGTTTTTGTTTTTTTTTCTGTTCCATTGATCGATACTTCAATCCTTATATCAAAATCACACTGTCTTGATTTCTCTAGCTTTATAGGAAGATTTGAAATCAGGTATTATAAGTCCTCCTACTTTTTTTTCAAAATTGTTTTAGTTATTCTAGATCCTTTGCATTTCCATATAAATTTTAGGGGCAATTTTTAATTTCTATAGAGAAGTTTGTTGGGATTTTGATAGGAGATTGCATTGACTATAAGGATTGATTTGGACATAATTACTACGTTAGCAATACTGAGTCTTCCAGTCCATGAATATGGACTGTCTCTCCATTTGGTTAGATCTGCTTTGATTTTACTTTCAATGTGCTCTGCTGCTTACCTTTTTTCAAGAGGGCAGGGTATCTGGAACTATAAATTTCTGTTTTAAAATTTTGCCGCCTCTAGCTGTGTGATCTTAAGTTAGTCCCCGAATCTTATTAATCTTCAGTGTCTTGATCTGTGAAATGGGGGTGGTAATAATAGGTACCTCTGTGGCCATTTGAGAGAATTGGGTGAAATAACATTTGTGAAAGGGCATTGTTAACCATAAGATGCCACACAACTATTTGAATTATTTTTATTTTTTATGTGCACCCTAACTGGGAAATTTAGAATGTAAATAGTAGTACAGGTAAGCATAATATCCTGACATTAGTTATCCTTTTTCTCTAAGATCTCAACTTGTCATTGTCTCCAAGAGTTCTTCTTTGATAACGATCCTAAAATAAACTCCCTGCTTCCCTTTTTACCCTAGAACAGTACCTACTTACTTCTTTAGTAACATTTATCACAATTTAAAGGTATTTGTTTACTGCCAAATGGAAAGTATGAAGGTAGGGGCTGCTTTATTCGCCAACTGAATCCCTAGGGCTGAGTCCAATATCTGACATGTAGTTGGCACTAAATAAATTTTTATATGGTTGAAAGACTAAAGGCTTCTCTTGGATTTATTTAAGGTCATTGTTTATTGTGCTTCCCTTCTCCCCCAAGAATTAACCCTCTAAATTCAGGTCCCTGGGACTGGAGTTAGATTTTGTCCTGAGGCCACCAAGAATTTTGGAGTCTTTCTATAGTTTCACAAAAAATAGGATGTTGCACTTTTCCTGCTTTGAGCTCAAAGAGATAAAATCAACACTTTGAAATTGTGCAATAGTTTATTGTGCACTATCTAATTGGATAGCCATACTAACCTATCAGGTTAGAAGATTGTAATTATATTATTTTTTAGATGAGAGCCTCAAGGAGGCCAAGTGGCAAGCCCGAGCTGTCACCGAGTAGATGGTAGAGCCAGCACTAAGCCCCAGCCCTCAGGGCTCCTAGCTTGAAACTGTTTCTACTTCATCTAGAATTAGAAGTTGTTTTAGGAGTAGGACACATCCTAAATTTTAGAGTGTGTTTCATTAATGCTCACACTGAGTAATCACTTATGGGCTTTGCTTTGGTACCTTTTTAAAATGTATTAGAGAGAAGTTATTAGGGAGGAGGCCTTGCTGGCCTGGAACTTAAGGGGGAGCTAAGGCTTTGAATCTCTAAAGTATTTGCTGGCTTATGATAGTCCATTCTCCCATAACAGTCAGAAGGGAGAGAGAAGCAAAGAGGCAGACACCCCAAATAAGAGGCCAGCTGAAGATGCATCTGGGCTGAGCTTGAATTGCTCCATCCTTTGAAGGCACCTTGATAGGGAATGCCAGTTGCTGGGCTCCTTCACCTGAGACCAGTCAAGGAGTTGCTCTCTATCCTATGTCCATCACAGGGCAGCAGTGTGCCGGGTAGCCGGTACCGGGACGTGCAGAGAACTGGCTTGTGAGAATGATGGCGGCATGAAGCAGTGGCCAGTTCTTTCCCTCAGCTTACTTCAATGCAAGGAAGGGGATAACATTTCTCCTTATGTTATTGTTTTAAATTGCCTTTGGCTAAGAGAAAAAGATGGAGTTGTCTTGGATTTTTTGCTTTCCTGGCAGTAAAATGACATAATATAGGGGAATTCCCAGATTGCATCATAAAATTGTCTCATCTTTGCTCTTTAAAGAAACTGGCCAGAGAATAGTGCATATATATGTGTATTTTAATGAACAACAGTAACATGTTAAACTCTTGTTTAGGTTGTGGTTGTTCCTGCTAATTAAATGTTGAGATATTGACTGATAGCTAAAGAAATAGAGCTGCAATACCTGGCTGCTTCCATGTTAATTCTATGATGTGAATATGCCTTTTAATTTTCCTTTTATTTTTTTAATAAAGGGGTTTATTTATATTCTCTAATGACTTTTGAAGTTATATTTCCTGAACTCTGGAAATATAAAACCAACAATTGAATGATTACAAAAGAGCCCAGTCATTTCCCCTTGGTTCCCCCGTGCTGCTCAGAGAGGGACTGGAGATATTGCCCAGGACCTCTTGATAAGCAAAGTTGTGTAGTAATAGGAGGCTCTGTGTGTGTGCACGAATGTGTGAACAGTGACTGTCCTGTTGATTTCAGTGACGACTTTACTAAGTGCACGTAACTTGAGGGAACTGTCCAGAGCATGACTTTCTAGTATGTAGCGAAGTATTTAAGTGTTCAGAACAGGATACAATTTCAGAGCTGAAGCTCCTTAGAGATTCATTTTGGAGCATGCTACATTGTAGGTGCCGGATAAAGCTCCTAAGTGGGATTCTTGTTCTACTCCTACCTCCCCTCATGCCTTCTCCTTGCACCACCCAGAGCAATCTTTCTAAAATATGAATCAGGTAATGTCGTTCTCCAGCACAAAACCATCCAATGGTACACAGTTTCCCAAACCTGCTTGAACTACCCAGGCCCTCCCGCAGCCCTCAGCTGCTCCTCCCCTGGTCGCTACATTTCAGCCTATGGGCCTCTCCTGTTCCCAGAACATGCCAAGTGCATTCTTATCTCAGGACCTTTGCATGCACTATTTCCTCTGCCTGGGGCTTCCTTCCCTCCTGGGCATCTATGCTTGGACAATTCCTTCAAGTCTCGACTCAGAAGCCACCTTCTAAGAGAGACTTCTTCTCCGACCACCATGTTGAAAGCTCAGGCAGGATCACATTACCTTGTAAGTCCACAAAACCAGTTGTTGAGGATTATCAACATCTACCCAAACCCTCCCTGAACGTTTTCAGAATGCGTCTAGCTCTGTTTCCAGGTTCTGACTTCACTCCCTCATTCAGAAACACATATTAAGGATCTGTCGTGTGCTGGGCACCATGTGAGGGGCTGGTGATATAAAAGTGAACACGATGTTCTCCCTACCCTCAGATAGCTCTAGTAGAAGATAGAGGGGCAGGAACAATTCCCTGCAGGGAGATATCGAGGTGCTTTTACAGAAGCACCTGCAATTGGGCACCAAGGACAGCAGTGCTTAGCTCTACCGGGGTCTTGGAGGAAGGAAGGAAAGAAAGGCTGACTTAGGTGGATGGTACTATATGAGATCCTATCACCAAAACACTGGTGGCCTTAATAAAATCAGAGAGAGAGAGAGAGAGAGAGAAGTTTTGAGTTGAAGTTCTGGTGTGGAGTTTTAATGCTGGAGATGGGGGAAAAGGCACACAGAGGAGCTTGGTTGTGAGGAAGGAGAGAAGTCCCTGGGATAGAGATGAGCCAACTCAAAAACTCCAACTCTGTCCTTTGCCATGTCTTTTATCTTTGAGACCCCACCCACCAAGGGGTGGGGCTCAATGCCCTACTGACGTGGCCCAATCAAAGCCCCAATCATAACTTAATCATTCCCAGATGAACAGACCAGTTTACAAGCATAATCCAATATCTATTTTTGGAATTCATAACTACACCAAACTGCCAAACTGCTACACTGTGTTTCTAGGAATTTGTCCATTTATTCTCTGCTGTCTGTTGGCATACATTTGTTGATAGTGCCTTTTTTTGATCTCTCTTATTCCTGTGGGGTCAATGGTAATGTCCTTTCTTTCATTTCTGATTTTATTTATTTGCATCTTCTCTCTTTTTTCTTTGTCACTCTAGCTAAGGTTTTGTTGATCTTCTCAAAGAACCAAATTTGGTTTTATTGTTTTTTCATTCTCCATTTCATTTATTTATGCTCTGATCTTCATTATTTCTTTCCTTTGGCTTGGTTTGGGACTTACTAGTTTGGTGTTCTTTTCTTTGTCCCTCCAGGTGTGAAATTAGGTTTTTAATTATAGCTGTTTCTTCTTTTTAATGCAAGCATTGAGGGCTATAAATTTCCTTCTTAGCACTTCCTTTCATATATGCCACAGGTTTTGATATGGTGTGTTCTCATTTTCCTTTTTCTTGAGCCATTTACTGATTTCTTTTGAAATTTCTTATTTGACCCACTGATTATTTAAGATTGTGTTGTTTAATTTCCATATATTTGTGAATCTTCCCTTTTTCTACCTGTTATTGATTTCCAGCTTCATTTAATTATGATCAGAGAAAGTGCCTTGTATGTTTTCAGTTTTTAAAAATTTATTGAGAACTGTTCTGTGACCCAATCTATGGTCTGTTCTGGAAAAGGATCCATGAGCACTTGAGAAAAATGTATATCCTGTACTTTTGGGTATAATATTCTATAAATGCCTGATAGGTCTATAAATTCATTTATCATATTATTCAAACTCTAAGTTTCCTTATTTATCCTCTGTCTAGATGTTCTAGCTAATGCTGAGAGTGGTGTATTGAAGTCTCTAACTAGTATTGTAGAGATGTCTGTTTCTCTCTTCAATTTTGCCAGTGTGTGACTCATGTATCTTGGGCCACTCAGGGTAGGTGTATAAATATTTATTATAGTTATTTCTTCTTGGTGAATTGCTCTTTAAAAAATATATAATGGCCTTCTTCATCTCTTATAACAGTTTTGCATTTAAAATCTATTTTGTCTGATATTAGTATCGCTACTCCAGATCTTTTTTAGTTACTATTTGTGTGGAATATATTTTTCTAATCTATCACTTTCAACCTGGTTGTGTCCTTACATCTAAGGTGAGTCTCTTGTAGACAGCATATAGATGGCTCATATTTTTAAAATCTATCTTGCCGGTCTATGACTTTTGATTGGGGAGTTCAGTCCATTAACATTCAACATTATTACTGTAAAGGCATCACTTTCTTTGTCCATTTTATCCTTTGGCTTTCCATTTTCATATCTTACTATTGTTTGTCTTTTTACCCTTTAAGTTACCCTTACTAATAATCTTCATTTCTGCACTCTTCTCCAAGTCTCTCACCCTCGTTTTTTCCTTTCAGGCTGCAGTATTCTCTTTAGTATCTCATGTAAATCTGGTCTTTTGGTAACATACTCTCTCAGTTTTTGTTTGTCTGTGAAGAGTTTAAACCCTCACTTTGAAGGGCAGTTTTGCTGGATAAACAATTCTTGGCTGGCAGTTTTTTTCCAGTACCTTAAATACATCATACCACTGCTTTCTTGCCTCCATGGTTTCTGATGTGAGATTGGCACTTAGTCTTATTGAGATTCCCTTGTACATGATGCGTTGCTTCCTTTTGCTGTTTTAAGAATGCTCTTTTTATCTGGTATTTGATGTTCTGAATAGATGATTTGGAGTAGGTCTATTGGATTTATTCTGTTTGGGTGCATTGTCCGTCTTGGATATTGATATTTATGTCTTCCATAAGGGTTGGGAAATTTTTGGTCATTATTTCTCAAATATTTGTTATGTCCCTTTTCCTTTCTCTTCTCCTTCTGAGACACCTACAATGTGTATGCGTGTGCATTTCACATTGTTGTTCAATTCCGAGACACTGTTCCATTTTTTCCATTCTTTTTTTCTGTCTGTTCTGTATTTTTAAGTTCAGATATTTTGTCTTCAATTTCACTTATTCATTCTTCTGCCATTTCAAGTGTGCTGTTATATGCCTCTAATGTATTTTTAATCTCATCTGTTGTGTATTTCATTTCCATAAGCTCTGTTACTTTTCTTTGCAGGCTTTCAAATTATCCTTTATGCTTACCCAGTGTCTTCTTAATATCTTTATCTCTTCAGTCATATTTTCCTTCATCTCCTTGAATTGGTTTAGTAGATTTGTGTGCTTGTCGTCGATTAGTTGTTTTAAATCTTGTGCTTCATCAGGATTTTTGGTTTGTTCTTTTGGCCAGGCCATCTCTTCCTGTTTCTTAGTATGACTTGCAATTTTTTGCTGATATCTAGTATCTGATTATGTTGGTAAATTTACTCTGATGGCCAATTATCTCTCTTTTTTTTTTCAATTATCTCTTGCTTACTGGTTTTGTTTCATGGCTTTTTAAAAATTTTTGGTTCAACTTATTCTAAGTCTTTAAAATTGCCTAGCTTAAGTTATCAAAATAGAGCCAGGGACCCACTAATGGGGCACCGATACTGATCAGACCCAAGAGGTCTGGGACATCAGAACTCCAAAATTGTTTTTTCTTCATGCAGTTTCCCTGCTGCCAGCAGATGGTGCCTGTTGGTAAATCTTTCCACAGAGGTGTTTCTTTCAACCTCTACTTGCCTGTGATCCTGGTCTGGCCAGAGCTGAGATTTAAAGTGAGCTCTGCTTGCCAAACTCACTGAAGAGAAACCACTCTGCCCTCTCCGCACCCTCCCTCTTCCCAGGGAGGAAGATGTCTCTTTCCCTCTCAGTTGACTGCAGTGAGTCTCGAATTTTACCCAAGATGTTTGCCTTGAGGGTGGGGGATGTGTGCTGTTCCTGGCCATGGGGACTAGTATCTCAGGGTTTTTGTTTCAGCTTCTTTGTCCCCCTGTCCCTTGTCCTCCTGGAAAATACGCAGCACTGTTCTGGCCTGCATGTCTCCAAAGCAGCTCCCTCGGACAGCTTTTTCCCCTTCTTCTGTTGTTTTTGTAAGAAAGTTGAATCCTGCTGTGGCAGTTTGATATTACTTATGAATTCCAAAAAGATATTTGATTATGTTTGTGAGCTGGTCTCTTCCTCTGGGCATGATACCCTTTGCTTGTATTAAATTATGACTAAATTATGTTAAGGTTAGGGCTTTGATTCAACCATGTCATTAGGGCATGCAGGGTTGAGTTCCCACCTGCTTGCTGGGCTGATAGAACAGATTCTCACATGGAAGTGGATACACAGAGGATCCTGCGGTGTAGGAAAAGAGATGAGCCTGATAGTTCACAGCTGACCTTTTGAAGAGACTAGAACAGCTGAGCCCAGGAAGAAACGAGCCTCGAGAAGAGAGATGATCCTTATGCCCTCCTTCCATGGAGATAGGAAGAAGCTGGGACCTTGGAGCCTTAAGAGGAAGAAGGAAGGCTGAACAGACACAAATGACTCTGGGTGAGAAAGTATCTCTTATGGTACCTTGAGTTGGACTTGTTAGGGCCTTGTGAGTGTAAGTTTCTACCCCAAATAAATACCCTTTATAAAAACCAACAGAGTTCTGGTACTTTGCATCAGCACCCTTTGGCTGACTAATACGGTTACCAAGGGCTTAAATCTAATATCATAAATTTATAGCAATCATGTTTGATTTGATACCAATTTAACTTCAATAGAATACAAAAACACTCTTCCAATATCACTACATTTTCCCACTTCTTGTACTTGTTACAAGTCATATCTTTATACATAATATTTCCTGAAGTATTTTTATGAGTTTATGGAAAATGCCATTACTTTCATTACTTTTTAATGCACTTGTATTTTAGAATCTGTATGTGTAAAATGTGTAGTTACATACCAAAAAATACAATACAATACAATACAATAGTGCTGGCATTTATAATTACCCATATGCTTATCTCTACCAGAAGTCTTCATTTCTGAAGAATTCCCTTTAGCATTGCCGATTGCAGGGCAGAGCTAGTGGTGACAAATTCCCTTGGATTTTCTTTATCTGAGATTGTCTTAATCTCTCCCTTATTTTTGAAAGACAGTCTCACTGGATATAAAATTTTTGACTGGCAATTGTTTTCTTGCAGCATTTTAATATTCCATTCTACTGCCTTCTTGCCTCAATGGTTTCTCATGAGAAATCAATGCTTAAAAAGAGTTTCTTGAATGTGTATATTCATGTCTTTCATTAAATTTCTGCCATTATTTCTTTGAATAGTCATTCCATTCCATTTTCTCTTTCTTCTCCTTTTGGGGCTCCCATAATGTGTTTATTGGTATGTTCGATGGTTTTTCACAAGTTTCTTAGATTGTGTTCACATTTTCTATTCGCTTTTCTTTCTTCTTCTCAGCCTAAATCATTGTCTTGTCTTCAAGTTCACTGATACTTTCTTCTGCAACTCCATCTGCTGTTGAAACCATCTAGGGAATTTTTCATTTCAAATATTGCAGTCTTCAACTCCAGTATTTCTGTTTGGCTCCTTTTTAAAATTTCTTTATTGAGATTATCATATTGTTCACATATGATTTTCCTGACATCCTTCAGTTTTTTTTTCTGTGTTTCACTTTATCTCCTTGAGCATAGTCGAGAGCACTTTTAAAAAAGTCTTTGTCCAGTATGCCCAGAGTTTGGTCTTTTTCATTGATGGTTATTGAATTTTTACCTTGTTCCTTTAGATGGGCCATCATTTCTTGTTTCTTTATCTTGTAATCTGTTACTGCACTGTCCATTTAATATTTTTATGTGTTAGCCCTGAGATTTAGTCCCTGAGATCTCTGTTCCTTGTTTGTATCTAGTTAGTGATATGACAGAGTGCCAGGAAATAACAAAAACAAACCTGTGCAAAACAAAACAAAAACAACCATTCACAGTCTTTACAAATTGGCTTTACATTGACTGGTGCTCTCCTTCAGACCTTAGCTCTCCTTTCAAGAAAAGGTCAGCCTGAGGTGAATGTGAAATCCTGGACCCTCTCTGTCTTTTCAGAGCTTGTGTCTTATTGTGGGATTATGCTTCCTCCTGCCCTTAGGAATTCCCCCATTTCTAGCAAGCTTACTATTCCTTCTCTCTATGAAATAGACTTTCCCCCACTTGCAGGGTGATCTATTATATGTTTTAAAGGTAGTAATGCTTTGCTTGAGGCTTCTTTGACTTAAATGTTTCTTATACTTCTTTCACTGTTGGCAATCTGCGCCTGCCTACAGGGGAAGTTCTGGGAGGGAGAGCCCAGGTGAGTTTCCTGGTTCAATGTTTCAGGCTGTCACCTGATAGGCGCTTACATATGGCACCCCAGTATGCACATAAGGGTTATTCTGCTCCCTCCAGAACAGGGCCAGGAACCTACAATGGGAGCACAAGCTGGCTCCACACCGTGCTGCGAAGGAGTGACGGGGAGGGGGGGGCATCCAGCGTGCCATGGGCTTTTTCTACCATTTTTAAAGCTGCATTTTCTTAATGCACCCAGTTGCTGCAATCCTTTAGCTGTTTTCTGGAGTTTGAGGAAGTTGGCTCTGCCAGTTTTTGCTAGTTGTTCAGAGATTCTGTGGGGGAATCGCACCCTCAAGCGTCTTAAGCCATTATCTTGTTCAAACAGAAGTCTGGTAAAGAGACTTTTGTTCATGGTGTTTACTCATATTGCTGTTCTAAAAACAGAACCAGCAAACTTCTTGCAGAACAGGACTGGCCTCAGTGTCTATTCAAGGGAGGAATTGGCAGAGGAATACGGGAAGGAGGGATGCTAATTTGGTTTTGTACTTAGGGTCAGACTCTCAGGGATTGAAGGGAAACCATCTTTTACGTGCTACGCAAAATGTGGTCTGAGGATGCAGCACTGGAATTATCTGGGAGCTTGTTAGAAATGCAGAATCTCAAGCCCCATGCAGAGAGTGGAGTAGAATAGATCTTCCACCCAAACCTCTCAAGATGTTGACATTACTGAGGCAAAATCTGCTTTTTCCCAAGATCTCCAGGTGATTTGTAAGCACCTTCAGGTCTAGTCCAGTGGTGCTGGAGGCCTGTGCAATACCCTGGCTAAGTGGTCCTCTGGGCTCTGCTTGAATAATTCCAGGGACAGTTAGCAAGGTCAGTCTGTAGATGAGAATGATTCTTTTATTTTTCTTTTTAGATAAGGCTGATTAGGCAGATAAGTGGGCAGAAGAGGATGCATTGCTGTGCTCTAATTTGCAAGGGCATGGCAGCTGTTAAAAGTTAACCTTCAGAGCAGCTCATCCTTATAGCAAATTGACTACTTAAAAGGTTTGGATGAAACAAGAGGAAGAATTTGGTTTGTGATCAAATTCTTGAGGTGTCCACTTCACCTCATTCTACAGTATATCTAGTGTTAGGAAAAAAATGCAGCATTGTTGTGTGTGAATACTATTAATGCAAATTAGTTGTCAATTATTCTTTGTACTTATTGCTCAAAACACCATTGATTTTTTTCATACTGAGATGAACAGATTGATGATGGCATTGGTTGTTAAACGTTAGCATGTATCAGAATGACCCACAGTGCTTGTTAAATCAGACTGCTGGGTACCAGCCCCAAAGGTTGCCATTCAGGTTTGGGGTGGGAACTGATAATTTGCATTTCTAGCAAGTTCTCAGGTGACGCAATGCTATTTTATAGAAAGAGTAGCTTCAAATGCTTTTGCACCACGGGAAATATCTAGACTCTTCCTTTGATACTGTATTCAGATGATATGAACTATTGGGTCATAGTTCAGCAATCCACGGTCATGGGACACAGAGGACCTGGACAACTTAAATAGAGAAACATTCTCTCAGACCAT
Organism: Chaetophractus vellerosus; assembly: GCA_004027955.1. NCBI lineage: Eukaryota > Metazoa > Chordata > Mammalia > Cingulata > Chlamyphoridae > Chaetophractus > Chaetophractus vellerosus. Next base: position 3,709 of record PVKH010017014.1, on the reverse strand, counting down.
TGATTTAAAATGTTTCCTTTCCAAACTTGGATCCACAGTGCCAAAAAAAAGCAGTGTGCTTTGCTTCATTTTCCATTCTCCTTGTTTCCACCCACCTCTGACGGCAGAGAGATGGTTCTGGCTGACTGCAGGATGTTTAAGCTTGAGATCATAAGTGCCTACTGGTTGGCAGGTGGCTCTATTTGCCAGTGTGGCTGAGATCTTCTGCTAAGTGGCTCTCAGCTGTGTAAGGACCTTCCAGGTCATTCTAACCCTGTGTTTAGCCATGGAATCTCTCCCCGATGTTATGGATTGAATTGGGTCCCCCCAAAGGTATGTTCAAGCCCTGACCCCTGTACCCGTGAATGTGGCTGTTTGGAAATGGGATTTTTGAAGATGTTATTAGTTGAGGTCTAAAGGGATTAGGGTCAGCTCTGAACCAATATGACTGGTGTTCTTAGAAGAAATATGGGTACAGATAAGATGAAGAGATGGCCATGTGACGGAGGAAGAAATGAGCCACGCCACAAGCCAAGGAGCAGCAGGGGTTGCCGACCACCCACCGGCACCCTGGACTTCAGATGAAGCATGGCCCTGCTGGCACCTTGTCTTCAGACTTCTGACCTCCAAACTGCGACTGTTTAAGCCAACTACCCAGTGGTATTGTTACAGCATCCCTGGCAAGCTTAAGGCACCGTACTGATGCCCTCATCCCTGTAGGCTGAGGCCCATGAGCTCAGCAGAATTGAGGAGTTCTGTAGAGGTAGTTAGCCCTCACACCCCTCGGTCCTCAGTGAGCAAATCCAGCCTCAGCTCAGCACAGGGCCCAGGCTTCTGTTGGGGCTCCTTTTGGCCAATTTCTCCACCTGTGGCGACTGCCCGGATTTGAATTTGCTCTGACGTTCCTGGTGCCACTTGTCTAAGGACTGCCTTGCAGACTTCTCAGTAATGGAGGCTTCCTGCCAGTGAAAAAGCAGGTCTGCACTTTATACCGTAATTGACTGGAAATAGGATTGACCTCATCAGGGCACCTTGTCTGTCTGACTCCATTTCACATTATTATAAACAGAAACTTGGGACTTCATTTTTTTATAAAAAAAAAAATTTATTGAGATGATGTAATTATAGGCTTTTCTTTAAAAATTATTTGCAACTCACTGGCCCTGAGAAAAGGCATTTTTTTTTTGTTTTTGTTTTTTCTTTTTTGTTACATTCATTTGATTCAGTCCCTTATAAACCCCACACCTCATAAACAACAAGAGATTAGAAACTAAACAACAAAAAAAGAAAAATGAAATTCTAGATTCGTTCTGGTTTGCAGGTGGTTGCAGTCACAAAGAGAAATCTTCAAGAATGTTCACTTGGCATGTGTGAAAGTGTCAGGGAGTTTGCAGTTGTTTAGTGTTGATGCAGAGGGGGGCCATAGAGTATCAGGTTAGTCTTCTGTGGTTTTTTGGACAGGCAGGAAGTACTGTGATCCCCCACCCCCAACCCCCATTGGCTTCCTTGTAGCATGCCCTTTATTCCAGGTTTCTGCTCAGAAGAGAAGCAGGCTGAGTGGGTGAAAAGCTTCTGACTAGCACCAAATGACTGGGCAAAGAAAATGCCCTTTGTTCTTTGTATATTTTTTCAAACCTCTTATATTCAGCTTCCTGGGTGGGAATGGGTCAAATGGGGGGTGGTGGTAAGGCTTGGCTGGGTCCCAATGGTGCTCTGTCCCGGGCATGCTATCTGCCCCAGGACAAGTCACCTTCCCTCTCTGATATTCAGGTTTCCCTTCTGCGAGAGGGAGTTAATGTTTCAAAAATGTATTCAAGGTTGGATCCCAGGCAGTAAAAGGTGGAAATGGTGGTCACTTAGTCATTTAGGTAAATTCCGTCATAGCCATTTAAATTTCAGCGAAAGCTATGTTCTCATTTGGATGAACTATCAGTGTAAAGACAATAGACCAGAGGGTTCCCAACATACCAGAAAAAGGAGCCAGCCATCAGTCTGTTATTCTTTCCCTGTAGGGAGTCCCCCTATTGGAACACTGGTGAAGCTCCCTTAGCTTCACCAGTGGAGCAGGTGGACTTGGGTCAAAAAGATCTTAGAGATAACGTCACCTCAACACAGCCAGTCCAGCCAAGTGTTGCTTTTTTCTGATGGTGAAGAGGCAACCTGGCCAACTCAGGGTTGATAGAGAATTCCAAGATAAAAGTGAGAGGACCCCTCTCTGGCACAGCTGCACTGCTCTTCCTCTGCCTTCTCCTTTCCTGGTTTCTGATTTTGTGAGCCAAGAATATCCCTGTGATGACAACAGAGAGAGGCCAACTAGTCAGAGGACAGAGGAGGCTTTAAATTGGTCCCAGGTGAAACTTTCATCACCCCTAGCACTTAGTGTTGAAATGAGATATTTCATGTTCGATGGATTCTGCAAGTAGAAAGTCAGCTCCCTACAGGGCACAGGTTGTGCCTGTGTCATTGTGAATCCCTCACAGGGTCTGGTCAGGTCCTCATAAAGGATTGTGAAATTGAGTCTGGAATCTTTGGGGTCTGTGGTGGGCACTGTGTCAGCACCACCTCAGTCTTTCCTTAAAGAACAAACGAGGACTTTTGCAGTTAAGGGATCAACAGAAGCTCACTGCTGGTATTATCTGAATGGGAACTAAGACTCCACTGGAAATGGCACCTTCTGCTCTTTCTTCAAGTAAGTCTCACATATCCTCATAGGATATTGCTTTAAGTACAGAAATCCTTGGGGCAAAAGGGAATTTCCCTCTATAACTCAACTATGAGATTCTTTTAATAGTAAGATTCTGGATCCTTCTGCCTGGGTAAGAGCTACCTCATGCCCTGGTCTGACTTCCCCCTCTCCACCCGTTAAACTGCTCTTCAGTAAGGACTCAGTGGCGTTCACAACACAGCAGGGATTGGGCTTCCTCTCCCCATTTGAGCTATATCATCAGTCATCTTAGAGGCTGGAAAATGTATCACAGTGAACAGTCCTGAAAGTCATGCTGGGACTTTCACCACCATCTAAGCCGACTGAGACCAAACCCTTCATAATGGGGACCCTCTAACCCCACATGGATGGTCCCTGACCTCAGGGCAAGCCCAGCATTCCTGGAAGTGAGAGTGGGGGGGTGGCGCAGGCTGGCCAACCCAGGTGTCTACCTGTAAGAGGAGGGAGCAGAGCAAGACCGAAGAGCCCTAATCAGCGCTCGAGCCCAGTGTCCTTGAGTCCACCTCCCCCTCTTTCTCCACTCCGGCTGGTGTCCTTGTCAGTAAGGCCAGTGAAGAATTCTTCCCGCCTGTTGCGCCCCCAACCTCTGCGTGCCCGACTCAACTCAGAAATGGCTTGTGGACAAGCCCAGGGCCCGGCTGCTGGCCCAGGAAGAGGTGCTGAGAGTGCACGGGTGTTCACTTGAGTAGCCGTGAGACCCTCACCCAACTGAGGAGAGGAAAGAGAAAGAGGTGAAGGTGGGGGTTGGGGGAGGCCTTATCTTTTGGTAAAAAAAACGACTTTACTCCTTATATGGGATGGGTGAACCTACACTGAATTAGTCCATTAGAAGGCTAGGAAAGGGAAAAAACCTGAAAAAATTTCTCCAAAAATATGTTATCAGCAAAAGTACTAAGGACAGGCTTTTTGCCTCATTTCACAAGATGCTAACAACCTTATTTTGGGGTGGAAAAGAGCCACGACTGGGTACCTTCTCCAACACAGTTATGAAAGAGGGAGGGAAGC
>PVKH010017013.1:0-15549 GCA_004027955.1 Chaetophractus vellerosus | reverse complement strand
GACTTTGCCATGCCCGTGGGGGCTCCGCCCTGCCCGTGGCGGCTTTTTGCCTTGCCCACGGCGGCTCCGGCCCGCCCACGGCGGCTTGCCTTTCTCAAGGCCGTCTGCCCGCTCGGAGAGGTCCCTGGGAACCGAACCCGGGGCCTCCCATGTGGTACACCGGCGAGCTCTTTATCCACTGAGCTATCTAGCCGGGCCCAAATGTATGCTGTTTTAAGCCACTAAGTTTGTGGACATTTGTTATGTAAGCAATAGAAAATTACTATACATTCAAACCTGCTTTTGAAGTAAGGATCCCACTACTTTAAAAAAAAGATTGATAATCATGACTAAACAATAAGCATAGCATACTTGAAATTTTAACTTACATGTACAGTTCTCCCAATGATTTGTGCACAGGAAGAAGACAGGCAATATCCTGGATAATAACTTTTCCAGCAGCCTTGATCGGTCGATTGCCGGAATCCAATCCCTCGCGCTTACTTTTCCATCTCCTTGATTTCTATGGGAGATGACAAGATATAACTAATGGGCACTCTGATGAATGGAAACCTACAGTTGCAGAGCATCATATTTGGGTCATTGGTAATTTGCAGAGACTTTGCATATCATTCCCACAATTATATCAATCAGCATCTGTAGGAAATAAAGGGATGACAAAGGGCATTGAGCTCTTGGCCCCAAATCCTAATAGGAAAATAAGCACCCACTAAAATGTTAGGTACATTCTGCAGGTGCTCAAAAATAGATACCAGGAAGCCAGGATTTAAAAAAAAAAAAAAAGGCAGCTAAATAAAGTTAGTAAAGACCACAAGAAATTTGGGAGAAGAGCAACTTCTAAGGTTGGGTTCAGCACTAGGTTTAAGTTCTTGGTTGAAACTAACCAAATCTCTTTCTTCTCAAACAGTTTCAATAGGATTTGTTGAAAGTTTAATTCAGACACAGCAGTGTAAGCTCTGCAAATCTTAATCTATGGTAGACAGACAGAGAAACTTAGCAGCTCAAGCAGAATGTCTGTTTTTCCTAAGTCATTCATTATTTTTAAAAGTTTTAGAATGTCAAAAACACTTGAGTAGGACTTCAGTAATGGACATGGAAGATTGTGAGCAATTAGCCCCTTTCCCCAGATCCTTGCCTACAAATGGCTATAGATGAGCCTGTATGTATGAAATGAGAGATGTCCTGGAAAATTAGAAGCCCCTGCTGCTACCTTCAAAAATGACAACCAGCCAAAGGAGCAATCTTCTATTTTATTTTACTGCCAGAATTTTAAAAGGGGCCACCAAAGTGAGTCAACTCAGGAGGGAAGTGACATATTAACAAAGGAGGCAAAAGGAGATGGTGAAAAGCACTTGCAATTTAGAGTCAGAAAACCTAGGTCTTACTACCACCATGTACTGGCTCAGTATGACCCTGGACAAGTTCCTTATTTATTATGAGTTTATTTGCATGTCACTCTCTCTTCACTCACTTATAAACTGTGGCCAAGAATAACCTCTGCGATTCCAATCTCACAAGGTTAATAAGTGTGCAATGAAAAGGTGTGGATGGATAGGACTGTATAAATTGAAAAGTGCAATTTAAAAATATATTCTGAATGCATATAAACTCTTAGGATTTGAGATTAGATTATTTAGATTACTCATAAATAAACCCATTTTCCACAAGTGATTTTAATATAATCACGCTTCCATAAATTCATCATGGTCTAAATTCAGGTATTTCTAGCCATTAATGTCCCATCTAATCCCCAAAGTGGCCTAACTTCCTACAGGGTTATTAAGTGTTATGGAACCTAAAAAACCCTGGAGACCTGGACTTTCATGGCAGATAGATAAAGAAGTTTAGCTGAAATATCTGTGAATTGTTTCTCATGATTTATAAATACATATGCTATGTAATCAATTTGGAACATTAACCCATTTGATTTTAAAAAGCAGTTCAGTTACCAGTTACTATTTAGCCATATACAAGTCATTAATCTGCAGTAAAGAGGAAGCTTAATCTATTATTGTGGGCTAGGCCTTCAATTTTCTATTTGCCCTGGTTATTTTCTGAAGAAGAATTATGTGCATACTCACAAAAATACTATTCCTTTAGCCATCAAACATACTGACATGGGTGCAAGTAAGGGGAGAATATGTTAAAGAATAAACAACCTGTCAGAAGGGGCTGGAGCCAGGCTGCGTTAACCAATCCAGTGTGCACTAACCACTATTATATGGCTGTGGGTAGGTTAGCGTACATCTACCTTGCAGTGACAGTGGACAGCACAATGTGTTTTACTAGAGTGGGGAATGTACCACGTACATAAACCCATTTCACTGAAATTTTCATTTGGGATTCCAGGAGTTCAAAAATTCCAGGATAGCACATCCACAGGTCCCACTTAACTGGTCATTTCAAATGAGATTTGGGTGTACTGGATTAAATATATATATATATGCTAAAAAGATTCCACCTGGAATGGAACATAGACCTTTCAAAAGCTGCAATGTGACCTGTGTACTCTGGTCTCTGGTCTTCAGGGTTGGTTGGATGGCCTCTAAACACTATCCTAGGCAGTCATTCTGGCTCCTCATTACAAAAGGAAAATGCCAAGTGTGTGAATGAGTGAGCAATTCACTATGGCTCAGTTTAATTATACACCTGAAATAAACGGAAGCCTCATGGGGATGGGGTCTACTAGCTTTCAGACTATGCTAAAAATGACCACAATTTCCTGATTTGTAAAGCAAACCTAATAAAATCATATTAGCAGTTATATTAAGGTCCATGTGCCCAAAGTGGCTCATTTTCAAGTAGACTAGCTCATCAGAGAACTGACAAATGACATAAAGTCCAAATGGACAAAATGTTTGATTTAGGATTTAAAGACTTGTCTGTCATTATGAACAACAACATTAGCTCCGGCTTATGGATGGCTCACTCTGTGCTAGCATAATTAGCCTCACCCGAGTAGTATGACAGAGCAGGTATTATCTCCATTTTACAAATGAGGAGTTGAGGCTACCCAAGGTCACACAGTCAGTCGTAAGAGCAGAGATTTGAACAGACCTGTCAAGTGTGAAAGCTCATAGTTGTTAACCTGCTTTTAAGTGTATGGTTTTAGATTTAAAAGAAAAAAAATTTTAAATCCTGACTGAGCTAGCTGTTAATCTGTAAATAGTTTGGTCCATTTTTAAATGGATCCATTTCTACATATAAGGAGATTAACGTTAATTCTAGTGATGCCTACTCAACACCATCCTTCAAAAACGTGAGGCTAAGTGGGAGTTCATCTTTCCAGGTTAGGGAAGGCCTCTATGGGCTAAAAGCCCCCTAAACCTCCTGCATAGCTTCAGTGCCACTCTTATGGGTTTAAATGTGGATACCCTTCTCTGAGATAAAACTGGTAACTCTGGGAAACAAAAAGCTCTGCAATGCTCTTAGGTGTTTTTAATGCCCATCGATAAGAAGTACCCTTTCCCCGCAGAGTTCATGAGAAGGGGTTGGGGGAAGAGAGACAAAGCAAGACAGACAAATTATTACATGATGAGCACTAGGACGCTCTTCTGAACATACCAAGAAGGCGTTCATGGATTTATGGGAAAGAGGACAGGGAAGAAAGGAGTGGATTGGGAAGGGGGAGGGAGGAGGGGAGGCAGTGGTGCAAATAGCACTGGATGACAACCAATAGCCAGCTTGCAACTGTACCACCAGTGTTACTGCTACAATTGGAGGCAACATCAATGCCAATAAATGGGTTAAATGTAAAAACAGCCCAAGAATAAGCCACCAACTGCTTCGCAGCAACCCCATCAACAATGCATAATCAGCAGAGTGGGCAGTGAGTCAAAATGAGTTCCTATTTAAACAGCAGCAGGAGCAGGGACTTCTGGAAATTCAGGGAAATTCAGGAGTCGGGTTCGCTGGGACGGCTCACTGAGGAAGGTGGCCACAAAGGTGGCTCCGACTGCAAGTGGTTGATAAGCAGTGGTACTTGCTAATAAGGGCTCCTGATTTCAACTGGTTTTTATATGAAAAGGTTATGTAGATCTATTCCCCTAAATATTCTTTACACCAAACACAATTTATACAAAAGCCTCAAGGCTGCCTTATACAGCCTGAGGTCACCATGGCACTACTGAAGTCATGAAGGGGGTGGGAGAGGAAGACAGAAGAGGGTAGATGGCCAATAGGAGTGAGTTAAGAAAGAAAGAAAAGGAAGAGAGGATGTCTATAAGCAGAGGTTTTTATTGTCAATGCAAATATTAATGGTAAGGGAAAAAAATGTGTTCCAGAAAATTCCCAAAGGATAAAAACTAGCTAATGCATCATTTTCAATGAAGCAAGTGGGCAGTTCATTCTCTTAACTAGACCAAGACTTTAGAAACAGAGAGACAAAATGGTGGAAGCCTCTCGTATCTTCCTCTGCTTCCCCTCATGCCAAAGGTAGGCTTTTGAAATCACTATGAAATTATACAAATACCCCAAGTGAAATCAGGTGAGGTAATGGGTTACAATCAGGGTTTTTCCCAAGAAACTCAGTATTAGGCTCCATTTTCAAAGAATTCCATCCACAATCCTTAGCAACATCAGTATTCACCCATTTGAAACTCCGTGATCGAACAAGGAGGCAGTCCTTGGCACCTGACTCCCCAAGAGTGAAAAATTCATTTTTGCTGGTCCTGAAAACCAGCCAACCTGTCATTTCAGGTTCCTCAAAGCCAGGCAGGTGGCATTTTATTCTTGGGCCTTTGGGTAGAGACAGGATTAGTTAAGGAGAGCATTTGCACAGCGCACAGTACCGGGAAGTCGTTAATTGCTTGTATGGACCAACGTCGCCGGGCAGAGCGAGGAGACATCTGTGCGTGAAAACGTTACACCCAGGAGGAGGGAAGAAAAACACCAAGAAAATTAAAAGGGAAATATATAGAATAAAATGAAAGCTTCCCACACATCTGATGGATTAAAAGGTACCATATAATACACTGCAAAATTGGGGTTGAAATGACTAAAAAATCTGAACCTAAGCACAACAGTATGGATCAATTCCCTCACCTCCCTCCCAACCCATCACACTCCAAATACAGCTTTAATTTCAATTTCATTGTCCTTTGGTTGAAACACATTTTAGAATATAAGGAGGCTGACATCAACACTACTCTGACAAAGGAACTACAATCAAGGTTTAGGTGCTCTAACAAAGAGTAAGTGGGAAAATAGTCTTTGGCCTCTATTTTCCCTTTTAAGGGGTGAAAAGGAGAACATGTATGTGAGAACACATTCTCATTCCTAAAAAGGAAGAAGCTCTTCAATAGATGCAATCTTTGTGTGTGTGTGGTTGTGGCTGGGCGACTATGAGGGATTTGGAAGTCTTGAGCCTGGGATTGTAGCACTATTTTCAGAGAGACGCCATGGGGAAAATGAGAGCCCTGGAGAACTGAAGGGAAAAGAGAGCTAAAGCTGAAGAGTTATACTCCTGAGGGTACTCCTACTAACAACATGAGCATCTGAACATAAAAAAAAACCCTGTTTATGGGAAATCAGAAATTATTCTATTAACTTCAAGACCTCTCCACTTACTCACATCAGAGCTTTTTTAGAAACATAAACTAGCCAAATGTGGGAGGATGCAAAATGTTAAAAATGCTTATATGGCAATGCCTAATGTTTATCATAAGTTCTGGGCCTTCTGGTTTACCCTAGGAATAAGCAGTATTTCAGATGGATCAACTATTAGTTATTGGTCCAGATACCACATGAATGGCAACATCTCCCTGTGGTTTCTCACTTCCCATGAAATTTCTAGGTTTCTTTTAAGGTCTTTCACTTTAAAAATTTTTAGAGGGGGGAAGAAAAAGGGAGGATGTTGGGTATGTGAGAGTCTACTGTATTCTGTTTGTGACTTTGCTGTGACCCAGGGTTTCTTTGAGAGCAGAGTGAATAATGGTGAGACACTGGGGAACAGCAGAGGGGGGTACCGTGGTACAGAATGGACACCAGATATTGCAGTGATGAAAGGCAAAAGGTAAAAAAAATTTTTTTAAATATATAAATTTTTTAATATCCCAAACTTTTAATTTAATTTTATTTTTAGTTTTTTAAAAATTTTATGTATTTTATCTTTTACATTTAAACTTATCATTATTATTTCATTTTCCTATTAACTGTATTCAGCTATTGTAATGGCTTCATCTTTGAAGAGGCTTTGGATCACAGAAGGGTTACAACTGGGGCAGGGAGAGATCGTTGGTGTGGGGTATCAGGGATGGGAGATGCATGGGAGGAAGTTCACCTGAGCATAAATATAAGGTATACAAAAATGTTCAAATAGGGGCCGGCTTGATAGCCCAGTGGATAGGGCGCCGGCATACCACATGGGAGGCCCCGGGTTCGATTCCCGGGGACCTCTCCTAGCGGGCAGACCACCTTGAGAATGGCAAGCCGCCATGGGCGGGCTGGAGCCGCCGTGGGCAAGGGCAAGAAGCTGCCACGGACATGGCAAGAGCCGCCATGGGCAGGGCAGGTCGCCCGCGGATGGAGTGCAGCCAGCCACCCGCGAACTGAAAGCCAGCCGTGAACGGACGCAGAGACCACCCACAAGTGGGGAAAGCCGCGCCTGCGCAGTGACCACTCTCGGCGCGTCGCCGCAGCGGGGGGAAGGGGAGATATGTAATAAAATAAATAAATCTTTAAAAAAAAAAATGTTCAAATGTTCACAGGGCACTGTCACAGTGGATGGAGGATCACTCAATAAACGAGAGAATACTGAATTCCCATCCTGGAGAGCTCTGCCACATTACCTATGGGAGCAGCAACAGTTCCCCAAGTGCAGGGGCAGTGACTGGCGAAGGAGGATGATCCACTGATGGGCCCTTGATATTGATGACTAGCCTTATGAGTCTTTGCTCTTGAAATTGAGACTTGGCCTATTGTTATGGGGTGCCTAGGGGATGCCTTCTGAGAGCCTCCTCGTTGCTCAGGTGTGGCCTCTCTCTAAGCCAAACTCAGATATGAATGCATTGCCTTCCTCCTGGCATGGGGCATGACTCCTGGGGATGAGCCTCCCTGGCACCGAGGGATTGCTACCAAGTGCCAATCAGCAATACGACTGGAAAAAGACCTTGAATAAAAGGGGGAAAATGTGAAGACAAATGAATTTATATGGCTAAGAGACTTCAAAATGAGTCGGAAGGTCATCCCAGAGGTAACACTTACTCACATCTCAGTAAGATCTCATAGAATTCTAAAGTGGATATCACCCCAAATAGTGGGGCTCCTGAGGGCTCTGAAGACACTCAGGTCCTATGTCAGGGCGTATAGCTCTGGAGTTTGGTGCCTTGCCAGTGGGCCATACTTTGGAGTTTGTGTTCCTGAGAGTGACAGAGTTGGACTCAACTATGTCTTCCCTGCATATGGCTCATCTGTCTCTTCTATTTAAACCTATACTTGGTGCTGAAGCTTGTAGGTGTACATCCAGAGATTTGAGCCTTTGGGCTGTCCATGTGCCAGCTGGGCCCGGGACCTCGACAGAGTTGCCACACCTACTCTCCAGCTCATTGGATTCACCCAGGACAACTGGCAGGGAGATGATGATGGACAACAGCCATCCCAGGGAATAGAGAGAGTCTGAAGCTGCAGGCAGGATAATCCCATCCATCTTCCCCATGTGATATAAGCCCCCTCTCAATTGGAGGTGGACTGGACATTACCACCCCAGACTCCTCAGGATGGGGGGAAGAGCTATGGACTAGAGTAGACTTACTTGTATTCTACTATAGACATATTGTGATTCAAACTATGGAAGAAATTACAACATTGATGTGGAGCCAGTGGCCACTGGAGGCTCGGGGGGCAGGGAGAAGGAAAAGCAGTTGTAATACAGGACCTTTTTCGGGACTTGGGAATTATCCTAAGTGACTTTGCAATGACAGGTTATTTTATACCATCATATAACATGCAGAACTGTGTGGGAGAGAATGTGGTCTACAGTGTGAACTACGGTCCATGCTTAATGGCAAAGCCCTAGGATGTGTTTATCAATTGCAATTAATGTGTCACACTAATGAAGGATGTTTATGTGGGAGGTTGCAGGAAGTGTGGGAGGCGGGGTGTATGGGAATCCCTATATTTTTTGGGTAACAACGTAATCTAAGTATCTTTTAAAAAAATTTTTTAAAGTTTAAAAAATTTTTTTAGAAGCAAAACTTGGAATTTCATCTGGAGAATATTTGGGTGAATATAACAACACGACCTAAGCATGGCAGATTAAAAACACAAAACTGACAAGAGAAACAGAGAGTAATCCCCAAATAGCTCTATAGTTTCAAAACTACCCTTCTCATTCCTTCACTGCTACACTTTAATGCAGTTATATTCTATTCCTTTCTTCTCACTCATTCAAAGCTCTCAAGGGGTAAAGATCTAAAAGGGAATAAAAACATGTAGGACAAAAATTGGAGCTGAAATGAACGCTTAAGTACAGAGAAATTTAATAAACTAGAATAACTTGCAGAAAACAATAAAAGTGATATCATTTGACATGCGAAACTGAACACCTGGAAAATTAGAAAACACTCTTGGAAGGACAAAACTGCATCAGCCCATAAGAGGAAGAGGAGGTAGCCTATATGGCCACATTTCATTTCTTTAATCTCCCTCTTTATCCCAGGTAAATGGGATGGAGATGAACAAGCTTCAAGGAAAGGTATTTATTCAAATTCATCATGAAATAACTGTCTCATCCATTTTACCATCTTAATCTACTGCGTTGAACCACATGAAACTTGTTTTGTAGGTCAAAAATGGTCAAATTTTAGCAATTTCATGATTTAACCTAATAATTATTATATGTCATACCCAATAAAATGTATCCCTACCCCCCAGGGCTTCTGGGGTTTGGGTAATGTTCTATTTTTTGAACTGTGTGATCCCCTGAGTTATGCACTTATGCATATGCTATATATCAATATAAAAGTTTCACATAAAATTATAATAAAATACCCTCACCCACACTTTGTTTGCTATTGTGAAATAAAACTGAAAGATCACTTTCTATGGCATACTAGGGGACTATAAATAGACTTTCCCCCTTTCCTGTGGTCCAAGCAAAGTGGAAATCACTGCAATCCTTCCTCCACTTCCCAACAAATCCTATCTAATAAGAGATAATTATCCACGTGCCTCCGGTTCCTTTTATAATTGTAGTATTTGTGATAAAAGAGGCCAGACTATCAAAAGCATGAACAGAAGTCATATTAAGTGCTTTGCACTGAGAGGTCCCATCTTGGAGCTGGAGTTATTTTGATTAACAATGGCCTTTACACACCGCTGCAGAGTCAATAGTGCTGGTCAATCTATTTTGCCCAAGCTAAACCCAGGCATGGGTAGCATGTGGCATGAACAGGAGAGGAAATTCAAAATTGCCTTTTTGACTAAAGATTTATCCAACCTAACCCTAACACTAAAGAAAAGTCCCACATTTACTCAACCATGAGTTTGTTTGGTTATTATGTCAATAAAATTTCTCAGTTACAACCAGTTTATCAAATCATCTACCCTGTTATGTGCTAGCATGAGGAAAAAGAAAAGAAAACTAAAATTTTTTAATGTAAAGAAAGGACTTAGAAAGGATATCGTTTAGGAAGTGTTCAAAAGAGGTATATATAATGGGAGGCAGAATTTTATCAGAACTGTGATGAAGGACACTGTAGAAAGTTGGCCAGAAAGGCAACAAAAAATCACTTTCCCTATTCAACTGAATTGTTTTGCCCAAGACTGGTTCTGTCCTAAACATCAGTTCCTGACTGTGTTTTAGTCACCACAGCCCTACAGAGATGGACAACTGTTAGTGTAAACTAAGGTTAGATATTATACTGCCATCGAAGAGAAGATACATCTAATACTTTCTAGAATTGGTTTTTAATTTGAAATAATTTGATTTTTAAAAACAAATTTCAATTATAGTCAATCTCATTTCTCATTTAGCTGGGGACAAGCACAAAGAATTCTTCCTAAGAAGTGAGTTTGTGTAATAACTCAGCAGTAACTTTGTTTAAAACATCATGTCAGTTAAAAGTCCATTTAAGCAAGCCTTGTGTCTCAATCTGATGACACAGGAGTTTTTTCCATCATTCCCACCACTCTGCCAATATTCTCTACGTTATTGTCACAGAAGCCTTCTGTGAAACTTAATAATAACCACTTTAGGGACAATGAGTTACTTAAGAACCCAGGAACGTAAAGACAATTTCAGGTGATTTTTTTATAAACTAGTCCATTGAAATGAGTACATAAGTATATACTTAGTAAAAATATAAAACCTTTTAGAGATCAACTTTAGAACTTCTTACAACTAGGAAAATATATCAAGATCCCAAGCCTTCAGAAACATTCCTTAATTTGTTGGCAAATTAAGAACACCAAGGAAGACCTGAAGCTAAATTACTCTACCTGAAATAATGGGAATCAACTCAACGAATAAGGATTACAAGTATAGGGTTAAACGGGGAGTAAAGACTATGGAACTAAACTCCCCACAATTTACAGTAGCTAAAACCAGCTGAAAGGAACGAAGCAACGGTCTTTCTTAAACTAATTATGAAAGTCAAACTATAGGGAGAGGACTAATTTAGCTGCTGTGTATAGCAGGCAGGCAGACAAAGAACAAGATTCTACAGGAAGGGATAAGGATCAAAGGCCATGGCTCTGCTGCTTACCCGTTCCTTGTAGTAGAAGGAGCTAATAGAGACCTGCTCTTTCTCGCCGCGAGTGGGGCTCCCACTATATAAACGAAGGTTCCCAGGGGCCTCTGTGCGGATCTTCATTGGTGCAATCAAGCCAGTATGATAAGCAGACAAGGCCGAGAGAGATCTGTAGTTGAAAATGCAGAATTATCCATAATGGCTTCAGTCTTTCTATATTTCTAAGTAGTGCTATTCTTAGCACTTAATGAAACCACGAGGAAAAGATGGACGAAATTATAAAATGGAAACTCCAATGAAAGAACCAAATATTATTTATAGAACTGAAAAATACCTTATCTGCAGAAGTCATGATTCTATAATAGAAAAACGATTCAAAGAAATCCACAAACTACTAGAACTATTAAGTAAATTTAGGTACAAGGACAATCTACATAAACCTATTGGATTTCTATATACTAGAAACACTTGGAAAATTAACATTTTAAAATTTTCATTTACAATAGCATCAAAAATCCTTCCCCCAAAAAACAGTGCTCAGAAAAATAACATAGGTTAAATGGGAAAATGTTAAAATGTTAACAATGGCTCTCACAGGGACATGGAAAAGGAAAGGAAGGAATTTCTTGCTTTAAATTAAAACTTCTATAGGGGAGTAAGATATGGACTAGTTTAGTAGTAATACTTCGACGATGCTCTTTCATAATTTGTTAACAAATGTTTCACAACAATGCAAAGTATTTTTAGTGGGGTGATGTGTGGGAACCCTGTACGATGTTACGTGTGTTTGTTTTGTAAGTTCACAATGTTTATTGAACACTTATTGTTTATGTATGTTCATGTATGAAAGATATACTTCAATAAATTATTTTTTAAAAAATTAAAACTTCTATATTATTTGAATTATTTTAACATAACTATTTAATAATTTAAAAATGAAACACTTTTTGACATTGTTAGAAGTGGGATATCAGTGTTGTGGAACTATGGATAATTTTTTTTTATTTAATGACCAAATAATACTTCAGCAATGGTGGAAAATAGAATTTGTCCTGTTTTAACAACAGCTTTTATCAAGATACTCCTTCTACTGATTTGGTATTAACCTAACAGTAATCTCAGCTTAGTTAAATTTAATGAATCTTGATCTTTCTCAAAAAAATCTTTTCATGGAAGTTTACTGAAAAACTAAAGCAAATTGTCCAAAGACAACTTGAGTAGTCGCTCCCCGATTTCTGCCCACTTCTGGCCCCATGAATATAGACTACTTCCACATCTCCCAGACTCACCTAGGAGTAGGTTCTGTTGGAGAAACTGCACGATGTATGGTCATAGGTCTTGTGAAATACACCAGATAACCTGACAGAGGACATGGCACATGTGCACATCAACACCAGTGAGTTGGCCCTGGGAAATCCTATGGTAATATTGGTCAATTTTTTTCTATCTCCGTATACATGAGATAAATAAATAGGTCCATTTTCATAAGTGCAAAGGGTCACAACTGTAGTAATTCCTAACAGGAGCAAAGGTCAGAATCTCTAGGATCCAGGAGAGACGTATGTATGTATGTATGTAGTTTGGAGAAAGTCCTCGCAGGTACTTTATATTTCCCAGGTAGGGGATCAGACCCCTCTTGAGAATCAGTACCCTGAGTAGAAACTCAAATCCAAGTTCATCAAAATGAAAAAAATTAAAACTGTATTTTGATGAATACTCTTAGGGTAAGTCTACAGATATCAATTTGGCATTAGACAATATCACGCTACCTACAAGAGTCTTTTTGAATTCTCCAGAAATCAAAACAAACAAAAATTGTCTAATGAAGATATTTTACAGACTATATGACATTCTTAGCTGCTCTCTCTAAATCTAAAATCAGAGAACCCAAAATAGACCAACCTGCTCCACAGAACCTGGCCCCAGAAGTCCTAGGAAAGGGAATATTGGCATCCTGGTATGACCCATAGGCAGTGGTTACCCGAGCAAAGGTTGGTAAGGGTGGTGTGACAGAGTTTGGGAGAGCAAAGGGATTGCTGGAAGCACTGTCTTCTTGGTTCTGAAATTTGAAAACCAATAACAAAAAGTATAACTTGCCTAAAGCTGAATTATAAAATAAAGATATATTATTACAAAATCAGATGGTCCAAACTCAAATAGACACTTGTACACCAATGTTCATTATTCACAATAACCAAAGGTGGAAGCAACCCAAGTGTCCACCAACAGATGAATGGATAAACAATATGGTATATACAATGGAACATCATTCAGCCATAAAAAGAAATAAAGTTCTGATATATGCTATAACATGGATGTATAACATGGATGAACCTTGAAGATATCATGTTAAGTGAAATAAGTCAAACACAGAAGGACAAACATTGCATGATTTCACTTATATAAAATACCTAGAAGAAGAAAATGCACAGACAAAGAAAGTAAAGTACAGGTTACCTGGGGATGAAGGAAGAGGAATGGGGAGTTATTGCTTAATGGATACAGAGTTTCTAAGTGGGGTGATACATTTTGGTATGAATAGTAGCAATGGAATCACAACATATTATATTTTAAATATTTACAATAAATATATTGTGAATATGTATTTGCAATATTGTAAGTGATTATTATCACTGAATTGTACACATGAAAGTGGTTAAAATGAGAAATTCTGGGTTGTGTATCTATCACCACAAAATATTTTTTTTTAATCAGGTAGCCCAAGATTTTAGGGAAGAAGAAATGAAACAAAACCCAAAAGCATGTTAATAAAAGATTTCATTCTTCTTACCACAAAAGACTCAAGGTAGGAGACAAGCTGGCGTAGGCAGGGTTCCAAACAACTCTGGTTGCGTTTCACTTTCTGCAGGGAAGTGTCTTTCAGGATCTGAAAAAGGCATAGAACACAGGCAAGAAAAGCGACACATTTCTCCTAATTAGCTTTTTATTTCTTTTTTTGAGAAGTTGTGAGTTTACAAAAGAATCACACATCATGTGCAGAATTCCCATACATCACCCCTCCACTAACACTGTACATTTTTGTGGAACAATTGTTACAGGTTACAAAAGAACATGATCAGACTATTACCACTGACTATGGTCCACAACGTACACTTGATGTATTTTTTCCATACACTCCCTATTATTAACACTATATATCAGTGCTGTACATTTGCTACAGATCATGAGAGCACACTCTCATACTTGTACTGTTAACCACAGTCCATCTTCCACCACATGGTTCACTGTGTTATATAGTCCCCTGCCTTGTACAATCTATCCAAAGTGTACACTCAGCAGTTCTCACTTTCATCACAGGGTTGAGCAGTCACTGTCCCAGTAAACCTTTGAACATTTTCCTTAGCCCAAAAGAAAAAAGTCCCATACCCCCTATTATTGACCCTAACTGTTGATATAGTACCTTCTTTGACATTGATACAAGAATATTACAATATTGCTGTTAACTATGGTCCATAAGTTACATTAATTGTATTTTTCCCATGCATCTCTATAGACTTACCACCTTGTAATAGTGATATACATTTGTTCTAGTTCATAGAAGAACATTCTTGTATTTGTACTATTAACCACAATCATCATCCACTTCCAGGTTCACTATGTTACTCAGTCCCTAAATTATTCTCTAGCTTTCTTTCAATTGACATTTATGCCCCTAGAGTGCCCCTTTCAGCCACAATCCCATTTATAAATGAGCCGTATTAGTTATACTCACTATAAGATATTACCATCAACTCTACCCATTTCCATACTTTTACAGTCAAGCTAATTAAAAATCTTACATACATTAAGCATCAGTATCCCTTCTCAGTCCTCATCCTATCTCCTAGTAACCTATACTCTAGGATTTAACTCAATGTGTTTAGTCTTCGTATTTAGTTCATATTAGCGAGACCATACAATATTTGTCCTTTTGCGTCTGGCTCATTTCACTCAACATAATGTCTTCAAGGTTCATCTATGTTGTCTATGTGTCCCAATTTCATTTCTTCTTGCAGCAGCATAGTATTTCATCCTATGTATATACCACATTTTGTTTATCCATTTATCAACTAATGGACACTTGGGTTGTTCTATCTTTTGGCAACTGTAAATAATGCTGCTATGAATGGTGTACAAATGTCTGTTTGTGTCACTGTTTTCAGTTCTGTATAAACTCCTAGAAGGGATTGGTGGATCATACAGAAGTTCTATAGCTTCCTGAGGAACTGCCAAACTGTCTTCCACAGAGGCTGCACCATTTTACAATTCCACCAACAGTGAAGAAGTGTTCCTATTTCTCCACATCCTCTCTAGCTCTTGTTTTCCGTTTTTTAAAAAATGGTCATCCTATGAGGTGTGAGATGATATATAATTGTAGTTTTGATTTGCATTTCCCTAATAGCTATTGATACTGAACATTTTTTTCATGGGCTTTTTTGCCATTTGTATTTCCTCTTTGGAGAAATGTCTATTTAAGTCTTTTGCCCATTTTTAAATTGGATTGCTTGTTCTTTTATTGTCGAGTTGTATGATCTCTTTATATAGCATGGAAATCAAACCTTTATCAGATATGCAGTTTCCAAATATTTTCTCCCATTGGGTGGGCTGCCTTTTTACCTTCTTGACAAAGTCCTTTGAAGCACAAAAGTGCGGAGGTCCCATTTATCTAGTTTTTTCTTTCATTGCTTGAGCTTTCAGTGTAAGGTTTAAGAATCCACCATCTACTGTCAGGTCTTAAATATGTTTCCCTACATTTTCTTCTAGGAGTTTTATGATTCTAGCTCTTATATTTAGGTCTTTGATCCAATTTGAGTTAATTTTTGTATAAGGTGTGAGATAGGGGTCTTCTTTCTTTCTTTTG
>PVKH010017012.1:0-15550 GCA_004027955.1 Chaetophractus vellerosus | reverse complement strand
TTGCAGGCGACCTGCCCTGCCCGTGGCGGCTTTTGCCCGTCCGTGGCAGCTTTTTGCCCTGCCCACGGCGGCTCCGGCCCGCCCATGGCGGCTTGCCATTCTCAAGGCGGTCTGCCCGCTAGGAGAGGTCCCCGGGAACCGAACCCAGGGCCTCCCATGTGGTTTCCCAGCGAGCTCTTTATCCACTGAGCTATCTAGCTGGGCCCGATATCTTAATTTTAATCTTCCAGTCTATGAACTTGAAATATCTTTATTTTCATTTAGGTCTTTTAAAAATTTCTTTCAGAAATATTCTGTAGTTTTCTGTGTACAAGTCCTTTACATCCTTGTTTAAATTTATCCCTAGATATTTGATTCTTTTAATTGTTATTGTAAATGAAGTTTTTTTCTTAGTTTCCTCTTCAGATTGTTTATTACTAGTGTGTATAAACTCTACTGTTCTTTTTTTTTTAAGATTTATTTTTATTTATATGTCCCCCCCCTTGCTGCTTGTGCTCTCTGTATTCATTTGCTTTGCGTTTTTCTGTGTCCACTTGTTTCCCCTGCTGCGTCAGCTCACCGCATGGCGGCTCGCCTTCGCCAGGAGGCCCTGGGAACTAAACCAGGGGTCTCCCATGTGGTAAACCAGAGCCCAACCAATTGAGCCACAGCTGGTTCCTTCTACTGTTCTTTGGATGTTGATCTTGTACCCTGCCACTTCCCTTAATTTGTTTATTACTTCTTGTAGCTTTTTTTGTGTGGAATTTTCAGGATTTTCTATATATAAGATCATGTCATCTGCAAATAAGGAAAGTTTTACTCTTTCCTTTTCAGTTTGGATGGCTTTTTTTTTTCTTGCCTCATTGCTCTGGCTAGAATTTCCAGTACAATGTTGAATAAAAATGGTTACAGTGGCCATACTTGTTTTGTTCCTGACCTTAGGGGGAAAGCTTTCAGCCTTGAGTATGTTGAGTGTCCACCAACAGATGAATGGATTCACCATTGAGTATGTTGTTAACTATGGGTTTTTCATATATGGCTTTAATCATGTTGAGGAAGTTTCCATCTATTCCTAGTTTTCTGAGTATTTTTATTGAGAAGGTGTGTTGGATTTTGTCTAATGAGTTTTCCACATTAATTGAGATGATCATGGGATTATTTCCTTCATTCTGTTAACGTGTAGTATATTACATTAATTGATTTTCTTGTGTTGAACCACCCTTGCATGCCTGGGATGAATCCCACTTGATCATGAGTTAATTTTCACATGTGCTGTTGGATTTGGTTTGCTTGTATTTTAATCAATATTCATGTAGTTATTGGTTGATGTTGACCCATTACTTTTTTTAAACTGTTAATTTAAAAGTTATTTTTACTCACACTAGTTATATGTGACTAAATCTTCATAAAAATGGAAACTGTGAACTAAAGTTTTTGACCATTTCTAATCCTTCTACCCTATCCCCAGAACTTTTATTATCAGTTTGTTGTTTTATATTTCCTTCTACTGGTTAGTATTCCCTTTGGTTAGAAATGTGACTCCCAGCTGCAATATTCATTTGGAAGCTAGAGTCACTAATGGCTGTTAATTACCTCTTGAAGCTGGAAATTCTTTCTCTCCTTTGCTGCCTATAGAAATTCTATTTATGTCCCCTCTTTCGTCAATCTTGCCTCATCTTCTCCAGCTCTCCTTATAGTTGTCTAAATATTTAAATAGAATCAGATACTATTGCTCTTTTTTAAGGGTAAAAAGCAGTTGAATATCAGCAGTTTCCTGTGTTCCAACCTAATAGTTTTTAATTTAAAAATTTTTTTCTATTGAGGTACTGGGGCCAGGGTTTGAACCCGGGACCTTCTTTGTGGGAAGCTGGCACTCAACCACTGAATTAAAACAGCTCTCCTGACCTAGTAGTTTTAAAGCTTAATTGGTTATGTGTCTAGTTCTCCGCAAGGGCAAGGGCCAGAGAACATATGTCTTTATAATCCCTTCTAAGACCTGGAATTGACTGACCAGACTAAAAAACTTAATAAAGTCCTGTTGACTGATTAAACTGAGCTGTCCTTAAGGCAGCCAGCAGTTGTGATCCATCATGTGTTACCCAGTTGATCTTTAAGAAAGTCTTTAATGCCTCCCTTTTCTCTGAAACGCAGTTGGACAACCCTGGTCCCTCCCATCAGGGCCTTGTACCATTGTCTCATTTTAGAGAAGTGGGGAGGATCATCTTTTCCTTAGGAAACCTTTCTGAGCCCTTGGTTACTGTTGAGCCTCCAGGAAAGATTTGTTTAGGTCTGCCCATGGTCAGAGAAGTTTTTTGAGCAAGGGAGATACTTCAGGCTAGTTGTGGAGGAGGAGGTCTTGCAGACCCCAAATGTGCAGTGGAATCCCTAGCCAAAGATTTTGGAGTTGATTCTGTGGATCCAGACCTCCCATACCTTTTTAAAAAATTTTAAATTAAATTTTTTTTTTACTTTATTTTTAAATTTATCCCACCCTTCCCCCAAATGGTTCTCTTTATCTGTCTGCTCATTGTTTCTTTACCTTTTCCAGGAGGCACTGGGAATCGAACCCAGGACCTCCCACATAGGAGTCAAATGCTCAGTGGCCTGAGCCATACCTGCTCCCCATGGGTTGCGGCGTCTGCTGGCCTGTGGCATCTGCTTGTTTAGGCATCTGCTTGCTGTGGCAGGGTGCGGCGTCTAGCTCTCATTGCAGTGGGTGCGGGTGTCTGCTTGTCTTCTTTAGGAGGCACTGGGACCCAAACCCGGGACTTCCCATGTGGTAGGCCGACGCCCAACTGGTTGAGCCACATCTGCTTCCATTCCCATACTTTTTGAAGGCACTGACCAGTAAAAATTACAAAAGAATTTTGGGGTTTATCCTGAGTGTGCCAACTTTTTATTTTGCCAGATAAGGATATTTAAAATAATTATCTAATTATATACTTTTTATAGTTAATACATGCTCATGGTACAACATTCAAAACATACAAAAGGATATACACTGAATAAAATGAGTCTCATACTTCCTCTCCAGTTCCCTAACTATCCAGTTCCCTTCCCAAGAGGCAAACCGGGTTGCTTGATCATCCTTCCAGGGATAGCCCACGAATTTACCATCAGGTATGAATGCACTGGTTCTCTTCCTTCCCTCACATAAACGTTAGTATAGTCAAATACCGTTCTTCATCTTGGGTTTTGTTTTTTTACCCCACTTATCTTAGACATCTTTTTATACCAGTAAATATAGAACTGCCTCATTCTTTTTAATGGCTGCATAATATTGGTAAGGGTGTTGAAAACAATCACTGTTGTTTTAATTTAAAAAGTATATATAAACATCAAAGAATTAGAAAGAATGTGATTTCAGTATGAAGAACAGTTATGTAAATTAAGTAAATTTAGTTCTATGAAACATTAATTCTCTGCTTTTTCCCAAAGATCTAAGTTTGAAAACTATTGATAGATAGCAAACCATTAAATAAAGGGCTTTGAATAGGAGTGTTAGGACAGATTGTGCTATTTTTGGAGGATCACTAGTTTCTGGTAGGCTAAATGAATGAGGGCAAGAAACATAATTGAGATATCTGCGTCTTTCTCCTCATTTTGTGGAGATGAATGAATTTTGGGAATCATTTCTTATCTCCTACAATTGTACTACTCAGTTAGTCAGATCACATAATTAGCCAGTCTGCTGTCCAGATATCTTTTATTTATAGCAGCTGTATTTCGTTTGCATTGGAGCAGATAGACTAGTTTCAGGGCTGTTTATTTCTTCTGTTAATATCTTTTGAGCAGTTACTCTATGCATAGCACCATGAGGAATTTGGGAAAGTACTATGTGAGGAATGCTTACATGAAGTGATGGGGCCTGAACTTGGGGAATGACTAAAATAGGAAAGAGTAGCTGGGGTCTGAGAACCTCGGAATTGAATTTTGCCAGGACACGTGACCTACTTAACTTTTGGGAGGAATAGGGAAAGCACACTTCATTTACTGAACATTTATTGGGTGACCAATATATGCAAAGGTAGGTTAACACCCAGCTACTACTTTAGAGGATAATAGTATTGATTAAAGAGAACACACTGTATAGAAACTGTTCATTTAGGTAGCACATATTTATTAGGACAGCACTGTACTAAATGCTGGATACAAGAAAGGAAGGAAATAGTGCAAATCCAAGTGGAAGGGAGAAAACATAGGTAAGAACCTAAATTTTCTCAATCCAGAATAGCATCCTGATCAATACAGTGTATTATAAAGGAACAATTGTATACCATATTTATTTTTCTTTATTTTTTAACGTTTGATTTATTTTTAGAGTGAACAATACATTTACATGGCTGAAAAATTTTTTTAAAGGTATACTGCAAAAATCGCCCTCCCACTTTTGCTCCCCTGATACCCAGTTCCCTTCTTGTATCAATCGGATTTCAATATCTGAAACAGAAACCAATTTGGATGTTTTAATCACAAAGGGATTTATTAAAGTAGGGAATTGGGAACTTAAAATTGTCAGAAGCGCTTAGAGGAGTGGGATTTGGAGTGGGTACTGCCCCTAGACTATCAATTTACTGCCCCATGACTATCAATTTCAAGAGCTCGCTATTGAAGCTGTAATCTGGATGTCAGGAAGTCCCTGCTGTCACCACCACCCTTAGCACTGCTGTTTGATTCCCACCAAGATAGTGACTGGACATTGGATCCTTGCTGGTGCGGACTAGCAAAATCTTCAGACCAGCAGCACCAGCGTCATGAGAGCTTATTAAAAATCCATATTCTTAGGCCCTAGCTCAGCCTGAATCAGAATCTGCATTTTATCAAGATCCTTGGTGATTTGCTTGTACATGGAAGTTTGAGAGTCCCTGCATTGGAGCACTGAGTCTGGCGGGCCACCACAGTGGCCTCCAAACCTTTGATCCTTGGTTGCCATTTGTAAGGGAATCAGGGAAATGTAGTTGTTGGTTTTCTAACATGTCAGTCTAGAAGGAAGGTGGAATGGAGGTTGAAAGAGCCCATCTACTGAACTCATCACATTTTCCCACAAGTACCACTGTTGTTAGTTTCTTGTGTATCCTTCCAGATATTTTATGCATATATAAGCATATATGAATATATATCATCTTAAAAAATAAACATAGCTTACCACACATAGTGTTCTGTACCTTGTTCTGTTCATTTAGCAGCACATCATGGAAGAGCTTTCCATATCATGACAGATAGAACCATCTTGTTTTTTTTTAAACAACTGCAAAGAATTCTACTTTAAGGATTATAAAAATTGTAGTCATTTTTATTAATCAATTTATTATTTATTTATTTATTTACATTTTAGGAAGTACCGGGATAGAACCTGGGACCTCATACATGGGGAGCAGGCTCTCAAGCCACTGAGCTACACCAGCTCCCCTGCAGTCATTTTAATTTATTGACACATGTAAAATATAATGTAGTTGTTAAAAGTTTGCTTCCTGCCCCCTCTGTGCTCAGGTCTTTTGTATACGTTACCACATTAACCCATAGTATAACCCAGTATGCTGACTATTCTTCCCCCACTTTACATGAGGGAACCCAGGTTCTGAAAGGTTAACTTGAAAGTTTATAAACTAAGGAATAACCAAGTTGGGATCTGAACCCCAAGTCTGTTAGCCTCCATAATCTGTGATTTGACACTTTATCATGGAGTCTCTAAATAGCAAACCATTATTTAGTACTTTGATAACCTGCTTCTTTGGGAAGAGGCTTGGAAATGTACCATTTTGGATATTTTGCATGGGATATTAAAGGCATTTCAAAATTTTTTTTTTTTTTTTGCTGATTCAGGTATCCAGCTCACATAGAAGACATTGACTACGAAGAAGGAAAAGTACTCATCCATTTCAAGCGCTGGAACCATCGTTATGATGAGTGGTTCTGTTGGGACAGCCCTTATTTACGCCCTTTAGAGAAAATACAGTTGAGGAAAGAGGGCTTACACGAAGAGGAAGGATCTTCTGTAAGTATCATATCTGGGAACTTCTGTAATAAGCTGGGCTTTACCCATTGGGCAGATCTAGCCTTTGATCTTCAGTGTGCAGTAGCAGTTGGAGACCAGTCCTCATTTAGGCCTGAGATCTCCATGGTATCTGGGGCTCTTGAAGAATCCCAGTTTTCATCTGTTCAAACGATGCGATTGATGTGACAGTTCATAAACTTACTTGGTTGAAACTGCATTGATGGTGGATGGGGACTTTGTGTCCTTTATATCACTATATCCCCAGATTCTAGAACAGTGCCTGGTATGTGGTAGGTCTTCAGAAAATATTTGTTGTATAAATGACTGAATTGTTGAATTCTAGAGATCCACAGTATCACAATTTTACCATTGCCGATGACTAATCATTTATTTAAACAATTATTCCATGTGAAGCACTTTGATAGCCTTATGTTCAATATCTTTTATAAACCCTCAGAGAGCTTGGAATTGATTGTGTGCATTTTTGTTTTCTAATTTTCAATACCCTGCCTGGAGCTTTTATAGATTTAGAATGAAGTATGAACTATTAGTTTTGAATTTTTCAGGGAGGCATTGAAAAACCTGTAGTAGATCTGCTGTCTTTGGAACTGACTGATTCTGTTTTCCAGTTCTAACCCAGATCAGGGAACTTGAACTCCTGCTGTTTCCCGCCCCCCCCCCCCCAATTTAGGATGAGGTTTAAGATATCTTTTCTCAACTTTGATGGTTCAATATTGATTGTACAAAATTTTTATCAGTGCAAACCATGTGCTGGCTATTCTACAGGCTGCTGGGAAAAGAGTATAAAAATATTAAAGGCTAAAAAATATATATATATTAAAGGCTAATGGGTGCCTCTCTTGGAGAAAGGCTGTTTGGAAGCGTTGGTGGCACCAGGTGGTATTTATTCTCCTTCCCTCAAGATAATGTAGCCTCATTCCCTTCAGTTGTATGCTGGGTGTTCCTTTTGGTCCGGGGCTCTTAGACTTGCTTTCAGTCCTTGAAAGAGTAGGATTATTGTCATTGCTGGGCTGTGCCTGCCTGGACCTCCCTGGCCTTTGGGGCCTGTGTCCCTCCCCTCTTATTTTGACTCTGAATGCTCAACAGCAGAAACATCTTCCTCCATCCCAATAGCTACCTCCTTTTCCCACTCTCTTGCCAAACCCAGCCTCCTTTATGAGTTCTGGTATAATGTATATCCTATGACACTGAATTTGTAACAGGATCTTTTATTTTATGTTTTTTAGGAATTTCAGATAAACGAGCAGGTCCTTGCTTGCTGGTCTGATTGTCGTTTTTACCCAGCCAAAGTCACTGCTGTTAACAAGGATGGTAAGGCATTTGAGTTGTGGTAGATTTTACTCATGGCTTATGGGAGAGATGGTCATATTAGAGTTGATAGTATATTTTCAGAATGTACTTATTGCATAGGAATCCTCTCTCTCCAAAGTAATCACTGTGTCAGGAGTTAGGAAGAGATTATAAATGGAGAGAAAACTGAATAAAGAGGAGGGTTTGGCTCCCCCCCCCCCTTAGGTTTCAGTTACTATCTTTTCTAAAACAGTCATTCATCTGTCACTCTGCTTGGAAATGTACAGGTTCTTGCTGTCTAGGAGTTCTGATATAATTGGTGAAATAAACTCCTAATATTCCTTTTACTTGTTTGTGAATAGCTTAGACATGAACACCAACAAACATATCTTAAAACTGTGTTTTGTGGATGCAAGGGGACTGAGTGTGGTTTGTAGCATCAGAGTTGCAGAAGTGGATGTTTAGGGTATTCATACCTCTTGATGCTGCTGTTAGGGGTGACTTTGAGGCCAAATTGACTTTTTATTCAATAAAGTCATTCAAGTATTTAGTACTGTGCTAAGTGTTGGACCTTGGGCAGACCAAGAAGTTTTGTCTGAAATGGTTAAAAATGAACATACATTTCCATGTAGCAGAAATTTCATTTGTTCTATTGCTGCATTTACCCCCACCTTACCAGCTGTTAGACTGTGAGACAAAGATATACCAGATGAAGGCTATCCTCGAAAGAGTCCTTTTGGCTTAAGCCTCCAAAGCAAATTTTTTTTTTATTGTTACATATCCCCCCCTTTTCTGCTTGTTCTTGCTGTGTTCATTTTTGCGTTCTTCTGTGTCTGCTTTGTCTCCCCTCATTGTGGCGACGCATCGAGTCAGCTCACCGCACAGGTGGCTTGCCCCGCTCACAGGCGGCTCTGCTCTGTTTGCGGGCTGCTCTGCTCTGTTCGCGGGCGACTTGCCCTGCCCGTGGCGGCTTTGCCCTGCCCATGGCGGCTTTTTGCCCTGCCCATGGCGGCTCTGCCCCACTCACAGCGGCTTGCCCTCTCAAGGCGGTCTGCCCGCTCGGAGAGGCCCCCGGGAACTGAACCCAGAGCCTCCCACGTGGTAAACTGGCACCCTATCCGCTGGGCTACAGCCAGCCCCCCAAAGCAAATTTATGTATTCTAAGTTGTCTAAACATTTACTGTTTCCTCAGTTTATGGTCGATTCAGTCTTTTTGGATAGCCCCTTATTCCTAATTCCCTAAATTACTTTTAGAAGCTTGTGCTTAAATGATTATCCCATGTTATTGCTTTTCATATGTATCATAATTACTTAAAACAACATATTTTAAAGGAAAGCTTGCATGTTACTAAATTGCCTCACATCCTTTTGGTAGAAGGCATACTTTACGTTTTCAGATTCTTATTTTCAAGATTAATAATTTTTTCTGTTTCGGTTGGCTTTTGAAATCATGTGATATGAAATACAGGGTCCTTTGTGTACATAGATGCGTCCTGGAAAGTCTATTAGATTGATTTATGCTGATTGAGTCATATTTTTCCCCTGAATAATATCAATTGGAGATGTGTTCCCTTGGGGAAATGATTGTCCTTTTAAATCAGATGAAAGTTCCAGATAGTAACATGGGTAACCTCTATAGATAATTGAGGAGATAGCGGAAAGAATGGAACATTTTTCTCTTTTGTTCCAGCATTGCCCTGGGATCCCTTGGGGTGGGGGTGGGGGAGAAAAGGGAGGCAGGGGATTGGGTGAAGAGGTGGCAAAGGAGGGTCAGATTGAAGAAGTTGTTGTTTTGGAAGCCCTGGTTGCTGGCTCGTGGAGGGTTGGAGAGTGTCTTGATGGAGGCAGTGAAGGCTTGGGAACCTTCTAATTGCATCTACTATCTGCAGAGTCCACAGCTTGGCATCATGGATTAAAACATAAACAAAAATCAACCCTAGTTCAGGGCTAAAATAGAGCCACTCCATCCAGCCACTAGGAAGAGGCAGGGCAAGAATAGGATGGTGCAAATAAATCATAAGGGGGCTGGAGAGGCCCTCACTGCAGTTGCTGGATTGTGTTGGATGGGTTCTGAAAACTTTGAAATCGTTGCTTAAGGACTAAAAGCCATTGGTCACATTATTGGCCAAGTTAATTAGGACTTTAAAATATCTCTTTAAACTGAAACAACTAGAGCTTTGCAAGATGTTAAAGTTTTTTTCAGTTGTGCTTCCCCCATGAGCTAAAGTTTTAGTGGGGAGAGTGTTGTAGGCAGTGGTTGTCCCTGAAATGGCTAATTGCTGCCCTGTATATTGGTTCTTTAGGCTAAGAATTGTGCCCAACAAAGCTAAATTTTAGTTAATGGAAGGACATTGAAAATGAATGGCGATTTCTGCCAAAACCTGATTCCCCAAAGTACTTGGGTTTGAAATTCTGTATTATGCTGCTACCCTTACTGGTTTTTAAGATTAATTGGAAGAGGGAGGAGAGGATCTGGGGAGAAGTCCTGGAATGGAAAGTTAGTGGAACAGGCTGGGTGGTATTATTGCCACATTGTGGTTTGGGATGGACAGCTAGCCTTTGAGAGAGCTCAGATCTGTGCCTGATTTTGAGATGAAGATACGGACTCTTAGCTCTGTCTTTGGGGTTAGATTTATCCATG
Organism: Chaetophractus vellerosus; assembly: GCA_004027955.1. Taxonomy (NCBI): domain Eukaryota; kingdom Metazoa; phylum Chordata; class Mammalia; order Cingulata; family Chlamyphoridae; genus Chaetophractus; species Chaetophractus vellerosus. The sequence continues at coordinate 5,624 of PVKH010017012.1, read as the reverse complement.
GGAGTCGGTAAGCAGTTTCTACTTCATTGTGATTCATTCCAGTATTTGCAGGATTGGACTCTCCTTTCATTCTTTTCCTGGTGTTTTTTTTCCCTGCCTCAGTTTTATCTGTAACAGGGACTTCCACAGCTTAATGGTGAGCTTAACTGTGAGGAAAATTGCTGCTGGCAAGATGTACCCTTTATTTCCTGTAAAAGTCACTTCTGTCTTGTTAGTGCTGCTTGGAGGAGGCCAGGGATAATAGTGAAGTTACACCCTGTAGATTCATCTTCAGATATCTTGGTCTGATTTTCTTTCTACTCTTAAGCTCCTTGGTGGTTTAGCTAAGGCCTCTGGGCACTGGCTGAGTAGGCTAGTGGATGGAGGGCTCTAGCCAGAGAGGGGGAGCAGGGGCTGCTGGCATTCAGGAGTCCAGCATGATTGATTCAAAACTAAACAGGAACTTTAAGGTCTCTTAAGGGAGTTAACACTTGGAAAATGGGGAGGGCAGTGTCTTGTTATTTAGCCCTTTTCACCTGGAATGGCTTTCTGTCAATGGGAATTAAACATTATTTAGTGTGAAGGCAGCCACACCTGGTAGCCTTGTTAGACTACCTGTCTGTTGGAGTAAAAGACAGGGAGTCTGCTTTCAGGGAATCTTTGTTCAGAAGCCAGCTCTGGTGAGTTGACCTTAGCTCTTTGCTGGGGCTGCTCAGCTCCCATTTTTTACAAGGAGAATGGTAGAGATACTTGTCTGGCAGGGCTTTGTACTTCCAGTAGCAGAGCATTCTGTTGGGCATTGCAGAATTTGGGGAAACTAAAAGTAGTTTAATATTTACAGCAGTGAGGAATTGTTCCTTTCTGGTGACCTATGGTTCTTGAGTTAGGTGGGCCTCATCCTTTCTCCTTAAAAATATGCATAGTCTTTGGTCTTATGTCTTGAACCTGCGGTAGCACCCCTCCCCCCAATTCAGTCTCTTTGGGCCAGTGCTTGAAGTCTGCAGGCTTTTATGGAAATGGTTTTATTTCTAGAGTCTCGTTGAAGCAGTTCCTATTTTTTTGTTTTCTTCATGCTTTAACTGATCCTATATTTAAAATGTGGGCAGATTTGGCACTATGTGAACAGCTTTGCACAGGGATAAAATGAAGATTTAGGCCCACACACGCAGGTGCTTGACACTTATCTTCTATGTCTGGGGGAGGGGGTTGGTACTTCCCTTTTATAGTGATTTGGTGGATAATACTAATTAGTAGCACTTATTGATCCTGTGCTCTGTGACAGACCCTATGCTAGACAATTTCCATACCTTACCTCCTATAGTTTTCATACAAACATGTGAAGGTTATTGTCATCGATCCCATCCCCATTTTACAGAAGAAAAATTAAGCTCAAAGGGAATTTAACATGCTTGAGGTTACAGGGCAACATAAACGGTAGAGCTAGGATCCTAACAGGTCAGTGGGCTCCAAAGCTCCAGAACTGTAATCCCCATAGTAGCAGGCTACCTCCCTGGAGAGGGAGCCCAGGCAGGTTTTCTTGAGACAGCAGGAGTTATGAATTAGGTGCAGGTGTTCACTAGAGGGGAGGAAAAGTACCTAATGTGATGTGTGGGTGTAGGTGGTTAACAGGTTCTGGTCCCAGCTGCTGCTTGGTGATTGCAGGTAGTTCACTGCCCTTGCTCTAGACTCATTTGGGCAATTAGAAATCGAAGAAGGAATTTGAATAGGTGAACATTTTTGGAAATTGTTGGCTCCAGAACCTATGTCCACCATGTAAGATTGCTAAGAAGGAAAGACTTAGGGGGAGGTGTGCCTGCCAACATGTGCCTGTCCTGCTGTTCACCCCATGAGACACATCTCTGGAAACCTTTGGACTTTGGGAAACCATTAGAAAATTTTTGAGTCTCCCATCTGTGGCATTCTGCAATTCTCTCTGGAGAATAATTGGGATAAAGAAGGGGCCCTGGAATCACGGTAATTAATATTTCAAGAGCAACAGACATCTGTCCTATCCAGAGTTACTTGTGTATTCCTATTTCCTTAGTCCTAGAGAAGATGTATTTGCTACACCTTTCTTGTTTTGTTCTTGAAACGGCTCTTGCAGGCTGATATGTTGAGTGCTTAAACCTCAGAGGGGCAAGTCCAGGAAGCTTTGTTTCACATGGCATGTGTAAGGACTGGGTCCTTCAGGGAGCCTGAGGCAGGTAGCCCTTCTGTGAAGTTAGAGGAGCTACAACAGGGTGCATTTATTTTGAACTTGGTCATTCACATATTATTTATTTGATAGATTAGTTAGATGTTTGTGACCACAGGAAAGCTTTATTATCAGCTACATATGGGAGGATTCCATGGGAAGACATTCTTTTAGTTATACATGAAACCATTAAAATAGATTTGGGGACCTCTCTCCAGAAATGGGTATAGGCCACTATTGTGGAGTGTGTACTGTTCCCTCTAATCCATTGAAGGCCAAGTTAGGCCACAGATTAGCATGATCAAGGGAGAAAATTTCAAGGTGATCCCCTGTAGTCATTTGGAAATAACAAGGGTCAGGACCAGGATATTGCTATCTAAAGACAGTGGTCCCTGAGCCATCATTTGGATCATTTCAGAGTGGCCAGTGGTGCCTGGGGTCTGTGGTTTGGATGTAGGCAGAGGGGTTTGAGGAATAGGCAGTGTGGGGTGGTGGTAGAATAATTGATTGGAAGTTAGCAGAGAGGCTTGAGTTCTAATCCTGCCTCTGACATAGACTGACTAGGGAACTTGGTACATGCCTTCATCTATAGACCTGCTTCCTGAGCTTGCTATCAGGAGTGAGCTTCAAAATTTACCTCAAATAGCTGAAAATGTTGGCTTGTTGGGTACCATTATTTAAAGTTGTTCTTTTGGGTGCTGGATAATATCTTTCCAAATGACCATTTTTGTTTTGATGTAACTGGTGAACTTTTCTTTGTCAATAAAATAGTTAAAAGTATAGACTTGGGTAGCTTATGGGTGCACTTTAATTTTTAAGATTCCGTGAGAACTGGATTGTGGCCAGAGCTGCTCCATGGTTGCTTGAAAAGGAGTCTGTTTAGAATTCCATAGCATTGCTTATCATTACTTCTTTGCTTGGTAACACCCTCACAGTGTAGGAAGGGAAGAACAGGAGCCAGGGCTTTGTAACTACTAGTAAGTTGTTGCTGAGCTGCCTTATGCAGAATTGTTTATGTTCATCCTTAGGCTTCCTTTATCATAGCCTGTCATTAATTGCTGCTGTTTTAACCAACCAAAGATAACTATATATCCTTATATTTTGTTTGCTAGCCAATTTCTTTCTGCATTGGTGGCACCTGTGACAATCACTTTTATTTTGTAATTACCAGTGGTAAAGGTCAGTAGGTAATTAGTAGTCCATGGCGTTGCTTCTCAGACTTTAGTTTGTATCAGAATCACCTGGGGAGCTTGTTAAACCACACATTTCTGGGCCCTAGTCTCAGTTTCTGATGCAGTATACCTGGGGTAGGGCTGGTAACCTGCATTTTGGACAAGTTCCCAGGAACTTGCTGCTGACCTACGGTGAGCCAGGCACTGTGTGTGTGAGAAACTGGTGTGAGGTGTGGTCTCTGGCCTTGGGGAGCCTGCCTTTGAGTTGGGATTTGTACTTACGTGAAGTGTGTGAGGCTTTGCTGGGCCAAATGAGTCTGAGAAGTTCAGAGCAGGGAGAAATCTCCAGTGGCTGGAAAGTCAGTAAGCTTTTACAAGACTGTTGTGGTCATTTGAGTTGGGTGTTTAAGGATCAGTAAGATATGGGTAAGCCAAGCAGGTGAGAGGCACATTCTGAGTAGGAGAACGCTTTGATAAATATGTGGAGGTAGAGGTGTCACAAGACAGCTTCTGTGGATGGCATGTAGCTAGTCATTCAGAGTTGGTGGATGTTGTAAGGTGGTAATGAGAAATAAGGTTTGGAAAATAATTGAGCACAGATTGTGTTGGATTTTGTATACTACAGAAGGGAGGCTTTGGATTTTATTCAGTAGGGGTGGCAAGCCATTGACAGGGTCCCTATTTAGGACTGAGAAGTGCTGGGGTGGGGGAGAGACGGAGAATGAGGTAACCAGCTAGGAAGTCTGAACTTCCTTGTGGAGCTCTTCTGTTCCTAGCCCTCAGAGATTTTTTTTTTTAACAAATCAATTTTTGATACATATTAATAAAACATAAACCCATCCAAAGTATACAATGTATACTATTTGTTGTAATCGCATAGTTGTCCATTTGTCACCAGTCATTATTAGAGCATTTTCATTATTCCAGTAATAAACAAAAACTCACCTAAATCTGTCTGTACTTCCCATGTTGTACATAGCTATTAATCTGTTTCCATCTCTAGTTTATTTGTATTTATATTTTGTAAAAAACAGTCTTATATATGCAATATTACCCATATTCATATTTTAATGAGGTTTCACTGTTATATAGTCCCATGCTACATTTTTAACTTTCCTTCTTCTACTATATATGTCCTTAGACTTTCCCTTTCAACCAGTGTCATACCCATATAATACCTGTGCTAGTTCCAAACACTGTGATGTATTTTCACCGTTTCTATTCACTTCCAAAGATTTACAAACAACCTTTATACCAATTCTGCACATAACCCTCAACTTTCTGTCTGTTTCCTCATTCTATTTTCTGGTGAGACCTATATTATAATTATTAACTCTGTTCATGCAATATTCATAATAGTGCAATCATTCATTATTTGTCCTTTTTTAAAAAAAAATTATTTTTTATTTATTATGTATCCCCTTTTCTGCTTGTTCTTGCTGTGTTCATTTTTGTGTTCTTCTGTGTCTGCTTGTCTCCCCCCGCTGTGGCTGCGGCAACCCACCGAGTCAACTCACCTTGCGGCGGCTTGCCCTGCCCGTGGCGGCTTGCCTTCTCAAGGCGGTCTGCCTGCTCGAGGAGGCCCCAGGAACCAAACCTGGGGCCTCTCATGTGTTACACCAGAGCCCTACCAATTGAACTATAGCCGGTTCCCCATTATTTGTCCTTTTGTATCTGACTTGCTTCACTCAACATAATGCCCTCCAGGTTCATCCATGTTGTCATATGCTTCACAATTTTTAAAAAAATAAACTTTATTTTTAAAGTCGTTTTAGTTTACAGAAAAGTTACATCGAAATTATGAGGAATTCCCGTGTACCCCCCCTCCCTCTCCCACATCATCCCCTATTTTAAAAAAATGTAGCAATACACTTTATTATGTATCTGTAGAACCTGCTCATTTAAAAAAATGGCTCACTTGTGATAAGGACTAAGCTACCTACAGTGATAATCTAAAAAATTCATCATTGTGACATTTATCAGTACTTCACACATCTAACAAATACTGAAGGAGGCAACTACTATTGTTATAACTTCTTTAAAGCCCAAAACTTAAGCACAAATCAGAATTAAGAGAAATTTCAGAATGTTCACATTTGCATACGCTTTTGCCTGAAGTTTCAAAGATTCCACATATAACAAAACCACAACTTTGAATCAAAATGAACATTAAAAGCATTTAAGCCTTCTGACAAACTTACTCTACAGAAGCGAGGAAAACAGAGTTATAGTAACAGCAGTATATTTCTAGGAGAAAGCAATCACTTGCCTACTGAGAT
>PVKH010017011.1:0-15550 GCA_004027955.1 Chaetophractus vellerosus | reverse complement strand
CAAAGAACATTGGGATGCTGGACATACTTTCTTCAATCCCTGGAGGAGAGTCCATTGCAGTGGCGGCAACATACTTCCTAATCCCTTGCATACAGGCCCAACCCCCTGAGACCAGTGGGGTGGTGACTTAACTTTCCCAAACCAACTGAGGATGTGTTCTAAACTCTCTGTAGCCTGGGGTGGCCAAACTCTCCCTGAACAATGACCTGGTAGATCCACCCTTTTCATATGCTGGAGCAAATTCACTCTTTCTGGACACAAGGTTGGGGATCCCTCTTCTGGTCTGAGATGTCTCAAGTCCAGACCTTAGCTTCCATTGTTATCCTCTTGATGCCATTTTTCTTTCCATCTCTCCCTCCCTGCTCCTTTTAGTCCAGGTTCACAGTGGCTTCATTCATACAGATCTCACAAAAAGCCTGTTGGCTTAGAATGCAGGAAACAAGGGTCCAAGCATTTTGACAGTAAGATATTCCAAAAGTTCTTTCTGTATAACTGCATTTCTAATCCTAACTTGCAAGGAAATGTTTGGCTAGTTCCACATTTAGTTAAGTCTTCATATGGTACACTATCTTCTGGGAGGTTGTTTTCCAGAAGTTTGGAAGTTTCCAAACCATCAATTTCTGGTTTCTTTGTGCCCAGAAATTCTGTGTTTAGCTTATGTCTTTCTTCTTACACTTTCCTATAACCTGAAAGAGAAACCGGACCACATTTTCCTCATTTAATTTGGAAATCTCTTCAGCTAAATGTTTAAGTTCATCATTTTCCAATTCTGCATTCCAAGTAATATCAGGAGTCAATTTTGCCAAGTTCTCTGTCACTTTAAGAAAAAGGTCATTTTCCTTCCAGTCACAGTCACCATTTCTAAGCCCTCATAGAAAATAAATTTAGGGCCCATATTCCTACCAACTGTCTTTACAAAGCAATCTAGGCCTTTTTATTCAAGCATCTCAGATTTCTTCCAAAAAATACTCCTTACCCTTTTATAAAGTTATTCCCACATTTTTGATAATTGTAAGAAGTATGGCCAATTGTGGTTGTACCAAATCTCTTGTACTAATTTCTGTCTCACTTTGCCACAGGGCCTGCCAATGCAATGTTATCAGAAATGAGTTGGCCTTTATAATGGGAATTTTATTTAGGGTAAAAGCCTACGGTTCCAAGGCCCTGAAATGTCCAAATCAAGGCATCAGCACAGATGCTTTCTCAACAAAGTTACCTGCTGGTGATTCTGAGGGCCTGCCACATGGTAAAGCAAGTTGTTGGCTGATCTCTGCCAAAGTCCCTGTCTTCCCGGGACTCCATGCTCACTGTCTCATAGAGTCCAGCTATGAGTGAACAAACTTAGAGCTTTTCTCTTTTCAGGCCTCCTCCCTCAGTCTTGGCTCCTCCACTTTCTTCTCATCACTGTGGGCTATCAGGAATATGGCTTATATATTCAGCCTTGAGCTGGTCCATGGGCCCAGTCTCTTGGAGACTTTGTGCATATGCTCTGGCTGCTAGTGATCCTCAAGTCTTCTCTCACATGGCAAGGTCAAATATGAAAGAGTTCCCTTTTCCTGTGTGACTCTCTCTGTGTCTCCATTTATATAAGAACCAGGAAGAGGGCAGAGACTCAGTCTGAGTCATGCCTCATTGACATAGTCCAATTAAAAGGGTCTTACACTCACAGAACTGGATTAATTAAAAAAAAATCTTTTTCTTTCAGGGATTCATATAAGAACTGCAAACGGTCACAGGCAACAATATCTCTCTTTCCTCTACTGTTCTAAAGAGCATTTGCACTTTGCATTTAAAACATCTATGAAATGTGAATGATTAAAGAAAAATGAGAAATGAGCATTTGTCATAATTATGCTGAATGAAAACCAATATATAGTTATATGGAAATTAGTTTACTTTTAAAGAAGTAAAAATATTGACATTCCAAGGTAAAATCCCCTTTTTTATTTAGAAAGATTAAAAATATAAAAGTTTTATTGAAGAAGGCTAAATAAAAATGAGTAAAAACATTTTTAAAAATATATTTCTTTTAAAAATTAGTAAAGGCTATTTTTTAAACCTGGAATTAAAATATGACAGAAAAATTTTTCCATGATTATGTATATATGATTGTATGAATATCATTAAATTTATATGATTTTATATATACTGATGCTTTCTCCATTAACATCAAATAAGTTTGAGGGAGAAGGAAATGACTACAAGATCATGCAGAATCAAAATTCAGTCTTAAATTTGTGCCAGTTGAAGTCTATTAAAACTGTCAGTTTGCAATTCTTATTTCACCAATAAGAAACAAGAGCCAGAAAACTTTCAAATGATATATACTGAATATTAAAAAAAATTTATAGTCTTCTTGTCAACAATTTTCTATGAAGTAGAAACCATCCACAGAAAGAATGAATCCTTTTATACATTCTAATGTGGAGTTTTTTAATGCTTTTATCATATAACTAATATTTGTATATTAAAACTAAATTTTAAGTGCTGTGTTACTTCCAATCATATTTGTACAATCACTACTTTGACAGTGGTGATATAATGTTTCATAAAATAGAGTGTTTTTTTAAATTTCAGCTATTTTATCATTGTAATTATAGAGCTAGCTGTGGTTGTTATCATTATTAAAACAATTTAGAGGAGAAGATGTGGTTCAAGTGGTTGAGCACCTGCTTCCCACATGGGAAATCCTGGGTTCAGTGCTGGTACCTTCAAAAAACAAATTGGAAAACAACTCAGGGGAGCCAATATAGCTCAGTGATTGAGTGCCAGCTTCCCACACATGATGTCTTGGGCTCATTTCCCAGCCCTGGTACCATTAAAAAAAAAAAGCCCTGTGAGTAACAGGTCATAAACATTTATATTTAAATATTTATTTTATCTGCTTCCAGTACCTCAAAAATGATGAAGGAGATCAATGAATTTTTATATTTATTCATTTTTGAAAAAAAAATTATTAAAAACTGTCTTGCATTTTGTACTGACTAAAATTTAGCTTCCTCTTTCAGTTTTTCTTTCTACAGCACATAACAAATTACAATTGTTTTCAAATAGTTGGGGTTGAATCACAAAAATAAATATATTGTCTTTTAACAGTAAAACCCCAAAACATTATAGAGGGAACATTACAGTAATATTTTATTTAGAGTACAAATCAATTAATTCATGATGTCATTTTATATTTAAATTTAGATAATAAATGAACTGGATTTAGACATAAACTATAAGACAAATGGATAGGGTAAATCATTTAAATAGCCCAAAAATGAATGTTCAGAAGTGAAATCTAACTAACATGGAGCCGGCCCTTTCCAAAAGAATTTCTACCATACAAAAGAGTTTGTGGAAAGAAAAGAGTATAGAACAGCAGCTCAATTCAGTAGTGAAAATACTATGGTGTTCTACTTTGTTGATTTAGCAGTATTAGGCAGTCAAAGCTCAAATGGTCTGTTGTCAGCCTGTTCCCTAAATGAAAGTCCTTCTATCTACTCACCCATCAATTTTCAAGGAGTTGCTGTCATTGGACCCAAAGTGGTAAGGGAAGCCACCTGTAAGAAACAGATACACACGTGCAAAGAAACCTATTACAGTTAACCAAAATCTAATAGCCCATTATTCAAATTGGTAAGTATTTGAAGAAGTCTACAATCATATAAAGAGAAATGATTTTGACTTCTTTTTAAAATCAATTTTATTTTACTTATACATATTCATAAAGCATACAATTGATCCAATGTATACAATCAATCGTATTTGATATAATAACATAGTTGTGCATTCATCACTTCAATCTCTTCCTCTTTTTTTAAAATATAAAATACTTTATTTTTAAAGAAGTCTTAGAGTACAGAAAAGACACATTGAAAGCATAAGAGATTCCCATATACCCCACATCTTCCCCCTCCCACACCTTCCCCTATTAATAACATCTTACAATTGTGTGGTACATTTGTTACAATTAATGAATAAACGTTGAAGCATTGCTACTAACCAAAGTCTATAGTTTACATTGTGGCTTACACTTAATACTAATGCCCTAAAAATCACCTGTGTTCCACTTATTATTCCCTTCCCCTCCCCTCAGAACCTCTGATAACCACTATCTTTATATCAATGTTATATGTTCTTCCATTACTACAATCTTAATAAGTTTACTTCATCCATGGTTGAATTCCCCCTCTTATGTTTGTGCATTCCTCAACCTTGAGGATTTTGGGATGGTGATGCCTGCTCTGCCTCAGACTGAGAGGGGGCTTATATCTTATGAGGTAAATGGAGAGAACTGTTTTGCTTACAGTTGTAGATAATCTTTGTTTTTTGGAATGTCCATCATCATCATTTTTTTAGTTGTCCTGGGTGAGTCAAATGAACTGGAGAGTAGGTATTGGCTGCAACAATTCTGGGATTCAGGCTTCAACTCACATATAAACAGACTGAAGATTTAAGTCTCTGAGGCATATATTTAATGGCTATAGTGCTAATTGTACATTCAAATGAAAGGGGTAGAAGAATCATGTGTAGGTAAATTATAAATGAGTCCAACTCTCTTATATTGGGGATTGGTTGTCATATACTTCAAGGTAAGGCCAACTGAAAAGGTGCTGATTTCAAGGGATTGAATGTCTTGTCTGTAATGCCCAGATGGCTCTGGATCCCTCAGGAGCACCCCTGTTTGAGGCTTTGTTCAGAGCAGCAGTTGGTGAGATCTGCCTAGGACATGCCTATGTGTAACCTTTGGAATGACCTTCCAACTCATTTTGAAATCTCTTAGCTTAAAACTCCTTAGTATTTGATGTTTCCCCCTTTGGTCAGAGTCTTTTCCCAAATGCATCTCTGGTTGGTGCTTTGTATTAATTCCTGGTACAAGGGAGGCTCATCCCTGGGAGTCATGTCCTTTTCCAAGGCAGAAGGTAGTACATTTCTTTTCTGAGTTTGGCTTAGAGAGAGGCCAAATTTGAGCAACAATAAGGTTTTCAGGAGAAAACTCTTAGGCAATAGATATTATTAGGCTAAGTTTCACTTTTAAGAAAATAAAGTTCATAGTTGCATGCATTAATATTGAGGGCTTGACATACTGGTCTGTTTCTTTTATTAGGTACTGCCTATGTACTCAATAGAGTCTTGCCTCTCTATTTGAGAACATAACAGGACAAACCAGGATGGGAGTTTAATATTTTGTTGTTTATTGTGTGGGTCTCCACCCACTGAGATACCCTATAACTAGATGAACACATTCATATTCCATAGAAGCATGCACATGGGGCATATTTCTATATTGACTTCTTAAAATGAGAAATTTTTGGAAGAGGAGAGCTTTTTTTTCTTTTCTCTGTTTGCAAACATTTAATCAACCCTGGAAATATTTATATTTTGAAGATTTGCTGGAAACACTTATGAAAAATCTGAATCTTGTTTTATTTTGTTGAGGAGCTGTTTGACAGCTTCCTCAAATCCTACCATGATAATTGGTTTGTTTACATTTTATACTCTCTTGGTGATTTATATTTTCTGAGAATTTGAAGTCAATTTTCAAATGTGTTTAAATAGAGTTGAGAAAAATATTGTACTATAATTAGTTTCCTCAGTGTGGTTATGTGATTATTCCCTTGTTTGATTAGATTATCTAGTGGTTTTCTTTTTCTATTTAATTGGTTTCTTTTAAAGTACCAGCTATTGAATTTATCAATGCGTGAATTTACATATTCTATCTGTTAATATGATTTTATCTTTATTTTTATGTCCTTTTGATTCCCATTGGCTTATTTTGTTCTTTCCTTAAATTCATGAGTTTAGTACATCATTTATTTATTTAAAGTTTGTTCCATGACTACTTGGGTCTTGAAACATTGAATTTTCAGCTTTGATCCTATCTCCAGAGTTTTGTTTGTTTGTTTGTTTTTCTTTATGTCCTGCATCTAACTTGCTGGATTGGTCTTATTTTCCAAGATAGGTTTAATTCTTCCAGGAATGCATACTTATAGAAGGGGGCCTCAGTGATAATATTTTACTACTTTTCCTTCATTCCTTGTGCACATTAATGGTTATCAGTTGTAACATACTATTTCTCTCACAGAGTCATAGGTTTCACCTCAAGTTAATTGAATCTGAAAGTTTAGGCAAGGAGAGTTCTAGTAAGCAACTGATACAGATAATTTCTGTATTAATATTCAAAAGAATACCTGATGAATTCACGCATTTAATTAGTTAAACATTTCCACATGACAATGGAGATGTATAGAAATTGTACATTTTTAACAAAGTGGGGTTTCCATGCACAGCAGTAACAATGTTTTGTTCTGCTTAGGTAGCATGAGAGGTCCTTAGACAGCATCATCCACCCCCCTACTCCAAATTCCCCAGGTGTTGTATGTGGTAGTAAAAAATAAAAAATTTCCTTATGTCCTCTGTGGAGAACCAGATGATATTAGATTTTGATATTCAAAGTTTCCTTTGTGGTAAGAAAAATGGGGGAAAGGATCCAGAGGACAGCTAAGGGTATGCAATACAGGTTGGCTGCTTCCTCCTTATGGATATGCAACTATTAATTCCACTGGTGGGAATCCAGTGGAGATAAAGTAAGAGCTCATTTTAGAAGAAACAGAAATTTTGCTACAGAAGTGGAACCAACAATTTTTTATCTATATATTCAAGGTGGGTGAATCAACTAAAAATAAATTTAATTTGGCAAAATCAGAGGTATGAATAATTGGAAAAACTCCAATTATTATTTATCCAAATATTGTTACTTTATGTAAAATAATTCATCTTATATGGTTATTTTGTAAGTCCTAGATGGTTTTAGGTTTTAATTTTTTGTGGGTATGAAGGGTGTGGAGTTATTGTTTCATGGTAGATATGATGATGACTTGTGAGTGAGTATTGAGAGAAAAGAAAACATATATTTGTTTTTTGTATCTGGATTGTGAAAGTGTGAGTCTTTTGCTGCTTGAATTCAAGGATCTGGACCTTGAAGAATGAGGAAGGAGCTGAAATGCTATTTCCATTGAATATCTAACATCTGCCTACATAATAAGTTCACTTGATAAGGAAATCCATATTTTAATAAATGTTATAATGGCTTGTTTATATAGAAAAAAGAACATTCTCAGTAATTATCTATGTGATTAAGGATTTTGAATACAGATATAATCCATTTTTTATTAATGCACATATGAATTATGATGGTTATTGAATGATTGCCACTTATATTTGCCTAAAATAGCATGATAATAATTTTCCCTGCTAGAAAAATGTAGGCTTTGATACATTTGTCCTGGATACAATTGAAGACTTAAATTTATTGACCTATTTAGAAAACAATATTTACAAATATCAATTTTGGATGGTAAGAAATTTTGTCTAAGTCCTAATCATGTGTTTGTTATGGAGATATCTGCATTCTGTGCCAATTTTTCTCTCTTTGTGACTATTCTCTAGTAATTATTTGAGCATTTTTACTATCAAATTTTATATCAACATCAAAACAACTACATTGCTTATATGCTAGTGGCAGTTTGATATTATTTATGAATTCCAAAAGAGATACTAATTGTGTTTGTAAACTGGTCTGTTTCTCTGGGTGTGATACCATTTGATTGTATTAGATTCAGTGAGAAATCTGATTAAATTATGTTAATATTAGGGCTTTTATTCAAACAGGTCATTAGAGTGTGACTCAGCATTGGGTCCCAGCCCACTTAGGCTGATAAAACAGACTCTCACACAGAAGTAGACATACTGGAGAAGAATACAGAGAAGCAGATATGTGAGAAAAGGGAGAAGGCTCCATTAGTCCCTGGGAAGAGAGATGAGCCTGATAGTCTACAGCTGACCTTGTGAAGAGACCAGAGCAGCTGAGCCTTGAAAAAAATGAGCCCCAGGGAGAGAGATGAGCTTTTTGCCAGCCTACAGCTGAGATCTGAAGAAACTGGGACCATGGAGCCTTAAAAGGAAAAAGGAAGGCTGAACTCTCACAGATATTGCTGGCAATCTTGCTTCAACATGTGGAAAATAACTTTAGGTGAGCAATTAATGCTTATGGTACCTTGAGTTGGACTCTTTAGGACCTTGTGAATTTAAGCTTCTACCCTAAATAAATACCCTTTATAAGAGCCAACAGAATTTCTGGTACTTTGCATAAGCATCCCTTTTGACTGACTAATACTGTGCATATACAGGTTATTTGACACTAAAGATACTATATAAAAGTAACTAAAATTCAGCATAAGGAGTCAACATCACCTTTCATTTATATATATCTGTCAAAATGAAAAGATATTAGTGCTAGAAAATGACAAATAGGTAATTTAGATCAGGACCAGGATGCTGTTTTCATAAGGTGTCAGATAATAAATATAAAGTCTTTGGGGACTACGGACAGTTACTATTGTATATTTTTCTTTTATTCCTTAAAAATTAAGTATGTATTTATACCATATATATACATGTGGCAGTTTGATATTGGTTATGAATTCCAAAAATAGATATTGGATTATGCTTGTAAACAGGTTTGTTCCTCTGGGCATAATAGATTATATTGGATTCAGAATTTTCACTTTTACTTGATTAAAAAATGATTGAGGCTTTGATTGGGCCACATCAGTAGACTGTTGAGTCCCCACTCCTGCCCCTTTGGTGGATGGGGTCTCACAGACAAACAGCACCACAGAGAAGGGAGTTTGGAGTTTTGATCCTGGAGCCTGGGAAGTAAACACATAGAGAAGCAGATTATGTGAGGAAGGAGAGAAGGCTCAGTTGGAGATATCAGAAGCCTCAGGAAGAGAGGTAAGCCATTTGCCTCATAATCTACAGCTGGCTTTATGCAGAGGGCACAGCAGCTGAGCCTGGAGATAAACAAGCCCCAGGAAGAGAGGAACTCAGGAAGTCTGAACCCTTGGCAGACATCAGCAGCCATCTTGCTCCAAAACGTGTCAACAGACTTATGCTTTATGGCCTGGTGACTGTAAGCTTCTAACCCAAATAAATACCCTTTATAAAAGCCAACAGATTCCTGGTATTTTGCATCAGCACCCCTTTGGCTGACTAATACAATACCCATACATGCATATATGAGCTCAAAATCCATAAAAAGCAGCAGTTTACCCACCCACAACTGACTCTTCATTTACATACATCAAAAAAGATACACTTTCTTTCTGTGGGGTCAGTGGTTGTATCGTCTTCCTTTTTTCTTATTTTATGTATTTGTATCTTCTCTCTATTTTTCTTTGTTAGTCTAGAATAAGGGTTTGTCAATTTGATTAATCTTCTCAAAGAACCAGCTTTTAATTTTGTTAATTTTTTCTAGTGCTTTCTTATTTTCAATTTCATTTAGCTCTGCTCTAATCTTTGTTATTTCCTTCTTTCTACTTGCTTTGGGATTAGTTTGTTGTTCTTTTTCTAATCTCCCAGGTGTGCAGTTAGGTCCTTGATTTTAGCTCTTCTTTTTATGATAATATTGGCATTTATGGCTATAAATTTCCCTCTCAGCACTGCTTTTGCTGCATCCCATAAGTTTTGATTTGTTGTGTTGTCATTTTATTTGTTTCAAGGAGGTTACTGATTTCTTTTGCAGTTTTCTCCTTGACCCACCGGTGGTCTACGAATGTGTTGTTTAACTTCCATGTCTTTGTGCCTAATATGGTTCTTTGCCCTTTACTTATTTCTGGCTTCATTCCATTGTGGTCAGAGAAATTACTTTGTATAATTTCAATCTTTATGGATTTGCTGGGCATTGCTCTCTGGCCTAGCATGTAGTTTATCCTGGAGAATAATCCATGTGCACTTGAGAAGAATGTATATCCCACTGTATTGGGGTGTAATGTTCTCTATATTTTGATTAGGTCTAAATGCACTGATGTATTATTCAAGGTCTCTGTTTCTTTATTGACCCTCTGTCAAGATATACTGTTTAATGGTGATACTGGTGTAGTAAATTCTCTCACTATAATTGTAGAGGCATCTATTCCTCACCTTAGTTTTTCCAATGTTTCCTTCATGTATTCTGAGGAGCCCATGCTAGTTGCATAAATGTTTATGATTGCTCTCTCTTCTTGATAGGTTTACCCCTATTATTATTATATACTGTCCTTCTTTGTCTCTTACAATAGCTTTGTATTTAAAGTCTATTTTGTCTGATATTAGTATAGCTACTTACCCCCATTTTTGGTTATTGTTTGCATGTAAAATTGTTTTCCAAACATTCACTTGCAACCTCCTTGCATCCCTGGGTCTAAGGTGAGTTTCTGTATGCTGTAGACAGCATATAGGTACATCAAATTTCCTTATCCAAACTGATAATCTGTGTCTCTTGATTGGATCATTTAATCCATTAACATTTAATGTTATTACTGTTAAGACATTACTTACATTAGCCATGTTTTCTTTAGGTTTATTTCATTTTATTTTATTTTTTTTTAAAGATTTATTTATTTTATTACATATCTCCCCTCTCCCCCATTGCGGCAATGCACCGAGACCGGCACTGCGCAGGCAGCCTTGCCCCACTTGTGGGCAGCTTCTGCTTCCATTCACGGACGGCTCCGCTTCAGTTTGCGGGTGGCTGGCTGAGCTCCATTCGCGGGCAACCTGCCCTGCCCATGGCGGCTTTGCCTGTCTGTGGCAGCTTTTTGCCCTGCCCACGGCAGCTCTGGCCTGCCCATGGCGGCTTGCCTTTCTCAAGGCAGTCTGCCTGCTAGGAGAGGTCCCCGGGAACCGAACCTGGTGCCTCCCATGTGGTATGCCGGCGCCCTATCCACTGGGCTATACGGCTGGCCCCTCTTTAGGTTTATATATGGCATGTGTAGTTTTTATTTCTTTTATCTTTTTAGTTATTCTTACCAATAATCTTCCTTCCTATACTCTCCTCCAGCCCTCTCTCTCACTCCTGTTTTTTTTTTTTCCCTTCAACCTGCAGAAGTACCTTTAGTATTTCTTGAAGGGCAGATTTCTTGTTGGCAAACTCTCTTAATTTGTGTTTATCTGTGACTATTTTAACTCTCCCTCTTTTTGAATGCCAACATTGCTGGATACGGAATTCTTTCTGGATAGACTTTTTCTTTTAGCACCCTAACTATGTCATACCACTGTCTTCTTGCTTCCATGGTTTCAGATGAGAAATCAGCACTTAATCTTATCAAGCTTCTTTTGTAAGTGATGGGTCTCTTTTCTCTTGCTGCTTTCAGTATTCTCTCTTTGTCCTGAGCATTGGACAATTTGATAAGTATATATCTTGTGGTAGGCCTGTTAGAATTTATACAGTTTAGGGTGCACTGCACTTCCTGGACATGTACATTCTTGACCCTCAAAAGAGTTGGGAAATTTTCAGCCATTATTTCCTCCAACATTCCTTCTGCCCCCTTTCCCTTCTCTTCTTCCTCTGGGATGCCTATAATGCATATATCTGTGTGTTTTATGTTGTCATTGAAATCCCTGCTGGATTTTTTCAATCTTTTTATCCATCTTTTCTACTATTTGTCATATTTCAGATGTAGTGTCTTTGACAACACTAATTCTTTCCTCTGCCTGTTCACATCCACTGTTATGTGCTCCAGTGTAATTTTTATCTCTTGCATTATGCCATTCATCACCATCAGAACCATAATTTTTATGTATGTTTATAATTTCTTCTATATGCTCGCCAATGTCTTCTTAATATCCTTCATCTCTTCCTTCACTTCATTAAGTTGATTCATAATGCATCTTTGGACACCCTTGATTAGTTGTTCCAACTAATTAGCTGCAACTAATTAGTTGCAACTCTTCCTGTTTTTTACTTTGTTTGTTAGATGAGGCCATTCATTCCTGTATCTTTATATGGCTTGTAATTTTTTGTTAGTGTCTAGGCATCTGTTTATCTTGATGGGTTTTATTTTGTGTCTGTGTGTGTGTGTGGTAAGATTCCTTTTTGATACTTAGTTCCTCTTATTCCATATCATTGCAGTTGTCTGTGTTCCCTTGAAATAAAATTAGGACCAGAGAGAAGGAAAGAGATAAGGAAGAAAAGTATAATAGTAGTAATAATAAAAAGGTAGAAGAGGAACTGTACAGAGCTAGGAAAATATATAAGTAGTATGAGTAAAACTTCTTAAAAGGAATAAGAATAAAAATGTAGAATAGAAAAAATGAAATGAAAGAAAATAGAGAAAATATAGAATGAATTAAAAGGCCAGAAAGATGAGAAGAGTAGAAAGGGGGAAAAGATAAAAGAGAGGCAGAAAAAAAGATAAAATTAAGACCAAACAAGAAGAGGTGGAATGAAAGAAAAGCAAAAGAAGACAGAAGATAGACAAATGGAGTAAAGAAAAGAAAGTAGGTCAAACAAATAAGTAAGAGAAACAAAGAAACAAAGAAATTGAAAAGACCATAAAGAAACCAAACAATAACAACAAAAAATAACCCAGGAAAATCAGCCTTCCTTCTTAGGCACCTAGGGAGCAACTCAGGCTGCCTGTGTGCATCAAGCAGTTACCTAGCTGCTTGCCCTCTGCAGGTGATGTACCTGATTTTAGCAAATTAAATAAATAAATAAATAAAAAGAATTGATAAAAAAATAACAAATTCAAAAAAATCTGTCAATATGTTCCCTATCATAAGGTGCTGGAAAGTTTCCTGATAACTCAGTGGATCACTTTCTGGATCCCTTCACTTAGGAGGTACCAGGAATCAAACCAGGGACCTCATATATGCAAGGCAGGAATTCTTACCCTGAGCTATACCCACTTCACAGGTTGGCTTCTGAAAACTTATCTGGCTCTTTGCACCACCAATTCCCTCAGGTGAGTGGAGTTTCTAACAGCTTGCCTAAGCTGGGCTGGTTGATGCCTGTCTCCACCCCATCACTGACCTAGGTCTTCTCTCTCCCAGGGCAGCTGGGTGTGACAGTCTGCCTGATCAGATCCTTCCTCCCCTCTCTCTGAGGCCATTTCATTGCTGGCTGGTGTCTTTTTTGAGATTGAAAGTAGGCTTAGCTCACCAAACTCCCTGAATAGAAACCACTCTCCACCCTCCACCAGACCCCTTTTCTTCCCAGGGAATACTCCCTCCCACTCAGTTAATTTCAGTGAGCCAGGGCTTTTACCAAGGTTATTTGACTTGAGGGTGGGGTATATGTGCCTTTTACAGCCACAGGGGTGAGTAATTCATGGTTTTCCTTTGGCCTCTTTATCTCTTTTTCTTGCTCCCTCCTAGATGATATGCAGCACTTTCTTGTTCTACAGATCTCCAAAGCAGCAGCCTTGGGTAGGTTTTTGCCCTTTCTCAGTTGTTTTCTCTGAGAGAGTTGAGCTCTGCCTACCTACTTGATGCCATTAATTTCTCATAGAAAGCATGCAATACTTTAGTATGGCTATATCCAAATGCTGAACTCCCACTCATGGTGCCATATGGTTTCTCAGGGAACACATCTGCATTCCTAAGAAAGAATCCTCGGAAAATCTATGTTTACAAAGAAGCAGAATCCATGACACAGAATTTTCTCAGAGCAACAGGTAAATTTCAGGATTTATTTTTTGTTTGCCACACCCCTCCTCCCCCCAACATCCAATATGTGTATGTTTCATCTGTTACAATCTATAATCAGAATTGATTTCTTTGTATACACTATGGTTGTTGTTTTGCCAGGATACACATAACAATTGTATGGGAAATAACTGCAGATTCACTGAGTTTTGCCTTGTGCCACTGTTATTTGTTCAGTGTCTACTAGCTGCCAGGCACTGTTCTACATGGAGCTAAATTACTGAGGCAGGGAGGGAAACAGATAAAATTCCCTGGTTTCATAGGGCTATATTTCAGAGCATGGAGGGGCTTTTATATAAAGCAATAAACAATAAGCATAATAAAAGTAAAGTATACCATATTAAAATATAAAAAAAGTGGGAAAAAATAGTACACTGTAAAAGACCAGGAATCCTTAAGCAGGCTTGTGTATTTATATCCAGGGTCTCTTTAGGACCCAGACATTGGGTGTTAAAGAAATTAAGGATGTTTTGCGCTACAGAAAAATATCTACTATGGTAACTTATTCACTGGTGAATTTATTTTCTCTAGCTCAGTTATTATTAGATTTTCTTAAGTGTCTGTTTTTGGGGGTAAAGGCAAAACCACTACAAATATTTAGTTAAAACTTAACAAAGACTATGAGTTATTATTTGTTAAATTTGTTTTTTGTATAATTTTTCAATGCAATGTAATCAATTCTAAAAGATTATAGTGAGAAACATGCTTATCCAAACTTAGAATTTTTTCTGAACAACTAAAATACTTTGTGTCAAAGGTAAAAAATATATATATTTGTGGGTCTGTATTTATTTTAAGGTATCTATCTCAGTTTGCTAGAGCTGCTACGACAAATATCACATAAGGGGATGGTATGAGAAACAGGAATTTATTGTCCCATGGTTTCTGAGGCTAGAAGTCCAACTACAAATTATTAGCAGAACTTGCTTTCTCCAAACTCTGTAATGTTGCAACAATCTTCTACCACATGACACTCTTTTTTCCTATCCCATAAGGTAAAAATTGGAGGGAAAAAAAGTGGTCACAATTCCCAAGCAACTTTGAAACCCAACAGGGCAGGTCTTAGAATTATCCATAGATTGATGCTTTGATATTTAATCCTGATAAAGCAGCTGTTCCACCTTTTACTGTCCCTGGGACAGTAGCCATGGCTCCCCAATTACTGGGGAATTGACTCCATGATTGCTCAGGTTCAGATTGGTAGCAATGCTCTATACTGTGGCATAGATTCCACCCTCTTCAAGTATTGGGGTGATACCACACTCTTCCCAAACATTGTGGTGGAAGTTCTGCTCTTTCTAAACATCAGGGCAGAAGGCTTGCCACTCAAAGTAATGGGAGGGAAGCCCCTCTCTCTTGGCCCAAAGAAATATTTTCTGCACAGACTTCTGCTTCCAGGATTCTGTCCTTGAAGTCATTTTTCCCTCATTTCATTCCATCTCTGTCTCTTTCAGTCCAGGCTGACAATACTTCTCTTCATACTAAATTTTTTTTAAAAAAACTGTTGGTTTTCTGTGCCTTTCAAGCATATTCAAGCCAACAGACAATGGGATCTTCTTCAGCTCCTTCCTGGAAAAATACAAATACAATCCTAACTAACTTTGTAATGGCTGATTAGACCCATAAGTCATATGCTTTAGCAAAGAGTTGTCTAGATATACCCTGAGAAGGAACCCTGTTCCCTAGGAACTCACTTTCCTGGAAGCTAAAGAACAGGCCTTATAGAAACACTTCTGACCCTAGCCTCAGAATGTTATCTAGATAAACTGAGAATTTTCCCAATAAACAATTGCTTGGCAGTTCAGTCCTCAGTTTATCCATTTCCTCCTGCATTTTACTATAAGCATCACATTCTGCACTTATCTTGGAAATCTCCTTATGTAATGGTTTCAGAGTTTTATTTAATCGTGAATTCCAAAAATACAGATTGGATTATTCTTGTAAACTAATCTGTTCATCTGGGCATGATTAAGTTATGAGTAGGGTGTTAACTGCCACGTCAGTGAGACATTGAGCCCCACCCCTCGGTGGG
>PVKH010017010.1:0-15552 GCA_004027955.1 Chaetophractus vellerosus | reverse complement strand
CAAGTGCAAACAGACACGGCAAGTACAAACAATGAGGGGGTGGGGAAAGATAAATAAATAAAATAATAAATTCAGTTGAGGGGTCTTTGATTAGATTACTTGGTAAGATCAGTTTAAGGCTTTGGATTGGACTATGTCAGTGAGACCTGACTCAGGTTGAGTCCCCACCCCTTTGCTGGGTCTGTATAAATGGACGCACATGGATAGACAGAGGAAAAAAGGAGCCAGCATATTTGATTCTGCAATGAGAGACAAGATTGCTTAAGCATGAAGCCCCCAGGAGGCTGGGCCCACGAAGCAGCTCAAGAGGAGACAGTGAGCCCAGAGGGAAAGAAGAGACCTAGGCAAAGCTAGGCAGCCATCTTGTTTCATCACATGGTAACACTCCAAGATCAACAGTCGCTGACTTTGGTGAGAAAGCATCTCTGATGGTGCCTCAGTTTGGACTTTTCACAGTCTTGGAACTGTAAGCTTTTACCCCAGATAAATACCCATATTAAAAGCCATCCCATTTCTGGTACTTTGCATCAGCAACCCTTTGGCAAACCAAAACAGCCTAGTTTCCAGAAATGGAAAAGCCAATTATCAAATTTATTTGGAGGGGAAAGGGGCCCAAAATATACAAAAATGTCTTGGAACAGAACAAAGTTGGAGGACTTTGTTTAACACTTCCTGGTGTTAAAGCTTATTACAAAGCTACAGTTGTCAAAACAGCATGGTGGGGAGCAGATGTAGCCCAAGTAGTTGAGTGCCTTCTTCCCATGTACAAGGTCCTGATCCCCGGTACCTCCTAAAAACAAGCAAGGAAACAAATGAAAAAAAAAAACAACTCTCACTGGGGAGTTGTGCACCTGCTCCCCAAGCACAAGGTCCTGGGTTCAATCCCTGGTACCTCCTGAAAAACAAAACAAAACAAAACAACAACAACAACAACAAAAACCAACATGGTACTGGCACAGAGATAGATATATAAATCAATGGAATAGAATTGAGAGTTCAGAAATAACCCTTCACACTTATGGCCAATTGATTTTTGACAAGGCTTCCAAGTCCACTCAATTGGAAAAGACTACTCTTTTCAACAAATGATGCTGGAAGAATTGGAAATCCATATGCAGTAGATTGAGGCAGGATCCCTATCTCACACCATATACAAAAATTAATTCAAAATGGATCAAAAACCTAAATATAGGTTTTTGGAACCAGGACTATAAAGTCCTTAGAAGAAAATGTAGGGAAGCATCTTCAGGATCTTGTGTTAGGCAATGGTTTCTTAGACTTTTACACCCAAAGCAAAAGCAACAAAAGAAAAAATAGATAATTGGGACTTCATCACAGGACTTTATCACAAAAATGAAAAGACAACTGGCTCAATAGGAGAAAATATTTGAAAACCACATATTCAGTAAGGGTTTAATATCCAGAATATATAAAGAAATCCTACAACTCAAGAACAAAAGACAAGCAACCCAATTTTAAAAATGAGGGAACCAGCTGTGGCTCAATTGGTAGGGTTCTGGTTTGCCACATGCGAGGCCCCAGGTTCGGTTCCGGGGCCACCTCAAGCAGGCAGGCCGCCATGAGCAGGCACACTGCCATGCGGTGAGCTGATTCAGCGGGATGACACAGCGGGGGAGACAAGCAGACACAGAAGAACGCAAAAGCAAAATGAACACAGCAAGAACAAGCAGCAAGGGGGAGATATATAAATAAATTTTAAAAAATA
Source organism: Chaetophractus vellerosus (assembly GCA_004027955.1). Taxonomy (NCBI): domain Eukaryota; kingdom Metazoa; phylum Chordata; class Mammalia; order Cingulata; family Chlamyphoridae; genus Chaetophractus; species Chaetophractus vellerosus. The sequence continues at coordinate 13,826 of PVKH010017010.1, read as the reverse complement.
AATCTAAAAAAAAATGAGCAAAAGCCTTGAATAGGCATTTCACGGAAGAAGATATACAAATGGCTAAAAAGCACATGAAAAAGATGGGAGATACTATAATGGTTTGACAGTTTTATCTAATTATGAATTCCAAAAATATAAATTGAATCATGCTTGTAAACTGATCTGTTCATCTGGGCATGATTGGGTTATGATTAGGGTGTTGACTGGGCTGCGTCAGTAGGGTGTTGAGCCCCACCCATCAGTGGGTGTGGTCTCAAGTATAAAGGGCAAGGCCAAAGACAGAGGGAGCAGATTTGAGAAGCAGATTTTTGAGAAGCAGTTCTGATGTTGGAGAGGGCCGATCGCCTGATAGTCTACAGCTGACCCTGTGGAGGAAGCACTAAGACCAGAGAGAAACGCAGCCCCGGCAGGAGAGGAACCCAAAGGCCTGAGCCCTGGAAAATGTCGGCAGCTGTCTTGCTCTAACACATGGACTTTGGTGAGGGAAGAAACTTATGCTTTGTGGCCTGGTAACTGTAAGCTTCTACCCCAAATAAATACCCTTTATAAAGACCAACCAATTATTGGTATATTTTGCAAAGTCACCCCTTTGGCTGACTAATACAGATACCATTTCATATCCACTAGAATGGCTACTATTAAAAAAAAAAACAACAGGAAATTACAGGTGTTGGAGAGGATGTGAAGAAATAGGAAACATTCATTGCAGGTGCCAATGTAAAATGTGCAGTTGCTGTGGAAGACAGTTTGGAAGTTCCTCAGAAAGCTTAAGTATAGAATTACCATATGGCCCAGCCATCCCTTTACTAGGTATTTACCCAAAAGAATTGAAAGCAGAGACTAAGCCGATATTTGCACACTGATGTTTCCAGAGGCATTATTCATAATTGGAAAAAACATGAAAGCAATTCAAGTGTCCATCAACTGATGAATGAATAAACAAAATGTGGTGCATATATATACATATACATATAATGGATTATTATTCAGCCTTAAAAAAGGAATGATGTCCTGATACATGTAACAACATAGATGAACCTTGAGGATATTATGCTGAGTGAAACAAGCTAGATAAAAAAGGACAAATGTTTTATGATCTCACTGATGTGAAAAAATTAGAATAAGCAAACTTATAAAGTTAAATCTAGAATATAGGTTACCAGTGGCTTGGTTGGGGGTAGGGAATGGGGAGTTAATTGTTAATTTGCACAGAATTTCCATTTGGGTTGATTGTAAAGTTTTGGAAATGGATGGTGGTGATGCATAATATTGTGAGTGCAATTAAAAGCACTGAATTATATATGTGAATGTGGTTAAAAAGGGGGAAATTTAAGGTCATATATATCTTACTAGAATAAAAATTAAAAGATAAAACATAGCACTGTATAACACAGTGAACCCTATTGTAAATGATGGGCTATAGTTAATAGTACAAGTATTAAAATGTTCTTTTATGAATTATAACAAATGTACTACACTAATGCAAGGTGTTAATGATAGGATAGTATATGGGAAAAAATACACCTAATGTAAACTATGGACTATAATTAATAGTACAATTTTAATATGCTTTCATCAGAGATTAGCACCATCTTATAACCCCATTCATTTTATCTATTTGACCACAACAAAAATCAAATGGCTCATAGTGAATGATGGGAGACTACCATAATCTTAACTAAGTGGTAGCCTAGAAGAGTGTAGAAATGTAGAAGAGATAAGCATATCTTATGCAGCTTTTGATCTGGTGAATGCATGCTTGTCAAGCCCTAAAAGTAAAGACAATCAGAAACAGTTCACTTTTACGAGGAAAGATCAACAGTACACATTCACTGTATTTCCTCAGGATTATGTTAACTTTTGCTCTCTGTCACAATAGAGTCCATAGGCACCTTATCACCTTGACATGCATCAGAATATCATGCTGGGTACTGTACTGATTGGACCCGGTGAGTAGGAAGTGGCAAATACTCTAGATGCCAGAGGGTGGGAAATAAACTTCATGGAGATTCAGGACATGGTAGTCAGTGAAATGTTTAGAGAGCCTCCCCTTTAAAATAATGGACAAGGTATTACAATTTGCACCTACTACAACTACAAAAGAGGATTTAGTGGGCCCCTTTGCATTTTACATATACCACACTTAGGAATATTGCTCTAAGCCATTTATCAAGTGCCAGTTTTGAATATGACCCAGAGAAAGAGAGGGCACTTGCAGGAGGTTCAGACTGTGGTACAAGTTGCCCTAATGCTCAGGCCATTTATCCCAGCACGTCTGATGGTGATAGAAGGATCTTGGTGGGAAAGAATGCTATGTGAAATCTCTGGAAAGCCCCAACATAAGAGTTGCAGAACAGATTCCTAGTACTTTGCAAGGCCATGTATTCTGAGTAGAGAACAAAGTTCCTTTGTAAAAAACAGAACTATCTATTATGAGCTGGATATGATCAGAACTACCAAGTCATATGTCCATGGGGACAGATACAATGTACTGAAGTATGGAAATTAATAGGCTTAAACCTGAGCACATCTAGAAAACAAAAATAAATTATGCAAATGAGTTACTGACTCCCTTCGCACTTACCCCTGTAGCACCGATGTCTCCTCCTTAACTCAGTCCTATGGCCTCCTGGGGGTTCCCTATGACTACCTAACAGAATGAAAAAAACTCGAGCCTGGTTCACAGATGGGTTGCCCCATTATGTTGATGGGTAGGTAATATTGGACCACTACTACAAAAAAGCCCCACTCAGTGATGGCACTAAAGAACAAGTGTGAAGGGAAATCTTCCCAAATGTCACAGCTGGAAGCAGTGCAGCTCATGGCTTATTCTCTATAGAGGAAGAAGTAGCCTTCAGTAAAAATACTTACAGACTCCCGAGTTTGCCTTTCTTCCCTGCAGCCACAATCACAGTAATTACAGCAATCCTGATCATCATCATTTATGACCAAAAAAAAAAAAAAGTGTGACAAGACACATTATCACAAAATCCACCGATATTGCCATATCACTCATCACTCAGAAGCAGCCAGCCTCATAAAATGATGGAATGGCCTGTTTTAGCCTCAGCTAATGCTTGGGATAATACCCTGTGGGATTGAGGTATTGTCCCACAGGATGTGGTGATGCACTAAACCAACCAAATGAGTGCCCAAACAGCGAGAAAACAAGGCTAGAGAAACACAGGGATGGCACAGGATTGGCCAATCTTACTATCACTCCCAGTGACCTACTTTTAGAATTTGTGTTTCTTGCTCCTCAAATTTAGCTTTTATTAGGTCAGAATAATTTGTTCCCCTGGGGGTCATGTGGGCAATGAAACTCTCACTATCACTTGGTTGCTTTGGGCTTCTCATGGCAGTGGACAAGCTGGCCAGGAAAGGAGGTTGATACTGTACTGGTGGGAATAATCAACTATTATTAGCAAAATGAGCTAGAATTGTTGCTACACAATAGCTGCAGGAATGAGTGTATCTGGAATCTGAGTGTGGCAGTTTGATATTGTTTATGAATTCCAAAAATAGATATTGGATTATGTTTGTAAACTGGTCTCTTCCTCTGGGCATGATTAAATTATGATTAGGGCTTTGATTGGGCCATATCAGTAGATGTAATCAAGCCAACTGCAGAGAAGGGAGGTTGGAGTTTTGAGCTAGAGCCCAGGAAGTAAACACACAGGAAAGAGTAGAGCAGCTGAGCCCAGAGAGAGGGAGACAAAGCCTAGAGAGCCTGATAGTCTATAGCTGACCTTGTGGAGAGAACAGAGCAGCTAAGCCCAGAGACAAACAAGCTCCAGGAGAGGAACAAGACTTGTCCCAGCCTACAGCTGATATTGGAAGAAGCTGGGACCACAGAACCTTAAGAGGAAGCCTGAATCCTTGCAGTTGTCAGCAGCCATATTGCTCCAACACGTGGCACCATAATTTAGTCTCCAAAAAGACATGCCACCATTCTATCAATCCAACTGCTTCAGGATATTGGGAAACATGGTAATACCAGTGAATTCCATGAGCATGTGCCCATTCCCACACATCATTTGCTGAAAAGTAAGTTCCTTGAAACTGAAGGCATTCCAGAAACAATGGAATACCGTGGCAGTGAATAAGACATTTGGTAAGTCCATGGATGTTAGTTTTAGCAGAAGTATTGTGTGTAGGGAAGGCAAACTCATATCTGGGGTATATGTCTATTCCAGTTAGAACAAACCACTGACCCTTCCATGATGGAAATAGTCCAATGTAATCATCCTGCCATCAGGTAGTAGGCTGATCACCTCGGGGAATGGTGACATATCGGGGGCTGAGTGTGGGTCTCTGCTGCTGGCAGATTGGGCACTCAGAAGTGGCTGTAGCTAGGTCAGTCTTGATGAGTGGAAGTCCATGTTGCTGAGTCCATGCATAACTCATCCCTACAACCATGGCCACTTTGTTCAAGAGTCCAATGGGCAATGACCGGAGTGGCTGGGAAAGAGGCTGACTGATATTCACAAAATGGATCATCTTATCCACTTGATTATTAAAAATCTTCCTCTGCTGTAGTCATCCTCTGTGGAGCATGCATGTGGGACACAAATATCTTCATGTTTTTTGTCCACTCAAAAAGGTCTATCCACATACTGCTTCCTCAGACATCTTTGTCACCAATTTTCCAATCCCATATTCCCTCCAAGTCCCTAGCCATCCAGCTAAACCCTTGGCAACAGCCAATGAATCAATTAAAAAAAAAATGCACCTCTGGTCATTTCTTCTTCCAAGCAAAATGAACAACCAGGTATAACTGCTCAAAGTTCCTCTCACTGGGAGGATTTGCCCTCACCACTGTCCTTCAGGGATGTCCCAGAAAGGGGCTGTAGTGCTATAGCTGTCCACTTTCAGGTAGTATCTGCATATTGTGCAGAACCATATGTAAACCCGGTCCATTGTTTTTTTCCTGAGTCAACTGATAATGAGGAACTCCCCCAAGAAGCCATAGCTGTGGGCTGGAAAAGAGAAGGTAATGTAGCAGGAGTGGGGGCCATTGGCATTTGGGCAACTTCCTCATGTAACTTGTGCCTTCAGGACCCGCTTGAGCCCTATCTCATATCTACCACTTCCATTCTATGATGGAGTGCTGCTGTGCACTGGTTTAGTGGTTCAGACAACACCCAGTTCATGATAGGCAACTCAGGTCTCATAGTAACTTGGTGGCCCATGGGTATGTGTTCAATTTCTACTAAAGCCCAGTGGCAGGCCAAAAGTGGTTCCACAAAAAAAGAGTTATTTGTAGAAGATGGCAAGGCTTTGCTCCAAAATCCTAAGAGTCTGCATTGTAATTCTCCTATAGGGGCCTGCCAATGACTCCAGACAGCATCTCTATTTGCCACTAACATTTCCAGCACCTTTGGGTCTGCTGGATCATATGGCCCAATTGGCAGTGCAGCTGGCACAGTAGCCTGGCTGTATTACAGAGCATCCTCTTGTTCCAGTCCCCACTCAAAACTAGCAACTTCTCTGGTCACTCAGTATATGGACCTGAGTAGCACACCCAAATGAGGAATATGTTGTCTCCAAAATCCAAAGAGGCCAACTAGGCATTGTGCCTCTTTTTGGTTGTAGGGGAGACCAGATGTAACAGTTCATTCTTCACCTAAGAAGGGATATCTCGACATGTCCCACACCAGTGGACACCTAGAAATTTCACTGAGGAGGAAGACCCCTGTATTTTTGTTGAATTTATCTCTCATCCTCTGACATTCAAATGCCTTACCAATAAGTCTCAAGAAGTTGCTACTTCTTGATCATTGGTCCAATCAACATGATATCATCAATAAAATGGACCAGTGTGATGTCTTGTAGGAGGGAGAAATGATCAAGGCCTCTGTGGACAATATTATGACATAGGGCTGCAGAGTTTATATACCCTGGGGTAGGACAGTGAAGGTGTATTGCTGACCTTGCCAGCTGAAAGCAAACTGTTTCTGGTGTTCTTTACTAGCAGCAATTGAGAAGAAAGCATTTTCCAGAGCAAAGCTGCATACCAGATACCAGGGGATATGTTTATTTGCACAAGCAATGATGCCACATCTACATCAGCAGCTGCAATTGGAGTCACCACCTGGTTAAGTTTATGATAATCCACTGTTATCCTCCAAGACCCATCTGTTTTCTGCACAGGCCAAATAGGAGAGTTGAATGGGGATGTGGTGGGAATCAACACCCTACATCCTTCAAGTCCTTGATGGTGACATTAATCTCTGCAATTCCTGTAGAAACCCAGTATTGCTTTTGATTTACTGTTTGTCTGGGGTGGGGCAGTTCTAGTGGCTTCCACTTGGCCTTTCCTACCATATATAGCCCTCACACCATAAGTCAGGGAACCAATGTGAAGATTCTGTCATTTACCGAGTTTTGTATTCCAAATATGCATTCTAGAACTGAGGAAATAATCACAAAATTGGTCCAGGGACCCACTGAACCAACTGTGAAATGGACCTGAGCTAAAACTCCATTGATCACCTGATCTCCATAAGCCCTACTCTGACTGGTGGACCACAGTGATTTTTCGGGTCTCCTGGAATTACTGTTACTTCTGAGCCAATGTCTAATAATCCCGGAAATGTCTCATCATTTCCTTTTCCCCAGTACACAGCTACCCAAGTAAAAGGCTGTAGGTCTCTTTGGGGAAGGTTGAGAGGAAGATTAACAGTATAAATTATGGGCAGTGTAACAGGGTCCTTCTCCCAAGGTGACCCAGACTTCCCCTCATTCAAGGGGCTCTGGGTTTGTAACTATTAAGTCTGGGAACTGATTAAGGGGCCCTGACTCTCTGTTTGGTAATTCACGTTTGGCTTTTGTTCACTTGACTCTTCTGCTTATACAGATCAAGCAAGAATTTAATAGACTGTCCATGATATCCCATGATCCATAGATCTCTGCAAATCAAACTATTTTGATTGCTGCTCTGAGTCTGTTGTCCATTGTGGTAACAAGACCCATCTTGTCTTTGGTGATTAAGTGCTGCCACTTGGCTTCTGCCAACCCAGGGTACAATCATGCCCATCGTGTTTAAGGATCCCAGTTCAGTGACAGCATTCCCACAGTAATATCTGACCTACCAAGAAGAGCAATCACAGAGCTCTTCAGAGATGATGGAGGTAGTCTAAGAAATTTATTCCTCACAGTCCTACTGAAAGGTGTGTCCTCTGGACATTCTTGGGGTGGGTGAGAGGTCTTATATGATAAATCCACTCTAACATATCAATCTCTCTAAGCCTTTGGATCCCCTCATTTACATTATACCACAGCATTTCTGGCATTTTGACCTCAGATAATGCTGGCCATATTAATGTCCATGTTTCATCCAACCATCCCAACAAACTGTTAGATCCCTTTCTAAGCCCTTGTATTAGCCAAGGGGTGCTGATGCAAAGTACCAGAACTATGTTGGCTTTTACAAGGGATATTTATTTGGGAGAGAAGCTTACAATTACCAGGCCCTAAAGAGTCCAACTCAGGGTACCATAAGAGATACTTTCTCACCCAAAGTCTGTTGCCACGTGTTGATGCAAGATGGTGGGTGTGTCTGCAAGGGTTCAGCCTTCCTCCTTCTTCTTAAAGCTCCGTGGGCCTAGCGTCTTCTGATCTCAGGTGTAGGCTGTCATAAGACTCGTCTCTCTCCCTAGGGCTCGTTTCTTTCTGGGTTCAGCTGCTCTGGTCTCTTCACAAGGTCAGCTGTAGACTATCAGGCTCATCTCTCTTCCTGGGTCTTTGTGTCTATGGAGCACTCTCTCTTCCTGCATATCTGCTTCTGTGTGTCTACTTCCATGTGAGAGTCTGTTTTATCCCCACCAAGAGGGTGGGGACCCAAACTGAGTTGTCCTAATGATGTGGTCAAATAAAAGCCTTAATCTTAATTTAATAAAGTAAAAGTAAAACCTCTGAATCTAATACAATCTAATATACCCAGAGGAACAGACCAGTTTACAAACACAATCCAGTATCTATTTTTGGAATTCATGAAGAATACTAAACTGGCACACCCCTCAAGCTACAACATTGAATCCAGAATCTCTGCTTAGTGGCCCCATATCAATAAATTCCACCTGATCCAACTTTATATTCCTTCCACCATTATCCCACATCCTTACTATCCATTCCCACAAATATTGCCCTGATTTCTTTCTATACAAATTAAAAACTCATGCAGTTCTTTTGGAGTATAGCACCTCTCCTCATGGGTCACACTTTGTGCCTCACTTTTTGGGGCCTGTTGGGATTTCAGTCTAGTTATAGTTCTGGAAGAAAAGAGAAGAATTAGAAATAATTGCAAGCCAATTACCTCCAGGCATTACACTGCAGTTTCATCTGATGAAACAGGATTAATCTCTTCAAAGAAGTGAGGGCTGTTACCTCAGGGGAGGTAGTTTCAAGTTTATCAGGCACAGTGGAGCTAATCTCTTCAGGTGGAAGTTGGATGGTTGTTTTCATAGGACAGACATTACAGGTTTATCTGGCAAAGACTCAGCAGAATCTAGGGTTTCAGCATCCCCACTACTATCATAATCAACCCCTATGTCCCCATTCCAATTTTCACAATCCTATGCTTTTCCAATCAATGTCCTCACTTTAACAGCAGACACCCTTAAAGGTTGGGAATTTAGTTTACCTCAGCCACTCACACAATGAGACCCTAGGTCTGGTTTTCAGAAATCTCACATCTGTGGTTACATGAAACAAGATTTTCTTTGAGGGCAAACATAGAAACTTTCATATCCTTCATGTGGCCCTTATGATGCAAATTTGAAGCCTTCAGTTCATCTTTCTTTTATATATACTGTATCCAACATATGTAAGAACAACCAGCCAACATCATTATAACTTTTAACTCCACAAAACTCTGTTAAGGTGTCAAAAACACTCTCACCCAGAGCCTTGCCTCTAATAAGCATTTGAGTAGCTGTATCCAGTGGTGATATTTTGCATATCTCTATCACCAACCCATGCCATAGACTATCAATGTCATCTTGCTTATTGGAAATACTGTCGTTAGTGACTTTGGGTCTCATCAGAGTAGAGAACCAATTCCAAACATCCAAGAACCAACTCAGAAATCTCATTCTACAGATTCTGTTTCTCAAAAAACACTCCCAGTACCAAAGCTATATTAGTCAGGGTTCCCTAGGGAAACAGAACCAACAGGAGATATCTGTAAATATTATGAGATTTTATAAAAGTTGTCTCATGCAACTGTGGGGGTGTACAAGTTCAATTCTGTAGGGCAGGCTGTAAGCTGGGAACTCCAATAAAGGTTTTCGATAAATTCCCCAGGAGAAGCTGGCTGGCTGAAGTAGAGATGGAAATTCTCCCTTCTGACTGCTGAAATCATCACTTCTCCTTTTAAAGCCTTTAGCCGACTGGATGAGATGTCTCTCATTGTTGAAGGCAATCTCCTCAGTTGCTTGTGGGTGCAATCAGCCATAGATACAATCAACTTGCTGATGATTTAAGTCCACAAAATGTCTTCACAATAACAGTCAAGCCAGTGCTTGCTTGACCAAATAACTGGACACCACTACCTAGCCAAGTTGACACATGAACCTAACCGTCACATGTGGAGTAGTTATTACGGTGGGGGCATTAATCTTTGATCAAAGGGAGACAGGAGCCAACAGATAAATGCTTCGGCTATTCTTCCCCTCAGTGGGCCTTTTTATATATATATTGAGATTTTTATTGGCAATTCTATGTGTTTGTAACAATTAAAGTATGATAAGTGAATTTAACATATTAAAAGAGTTCTATAGCATCTGTTCAGAAAAGATTATATACTATAAAAACTATTAAAGTCATACAAAACCATTTTCAGTGTCTTTTCAACTGAGAAGAATCCCATTCAGCACACTTCTCCTCCTGAAGTGGTTCATACTGAGAAAGCTTTGTTTTCAGTTTTTTATTTTCTTCTACAATAGCTTCACATTTCTCTTCCATTTCTGCCAATTCCAGGCAAAGCAATTCTATTTCTGGATTTTCTGGGGTAGCAGCTCCTAAATGATGCTTTTAAAAATCCAAAGTACTATTAGGTTTCTCTGGTTCTTCATATAAGGCTACCAACACCTTGGTCAGCGCGTTCACCAGCCCTGACATCTCCAAGTGCCTCCGGAACTGCTCCCGCTTTGAGTCAGCGGCTTTATAATGGGCCATAGTGACAGCAGCTGTGGCATAGCTGGTGCCGGAGACTATGGCTGGTGGGCCTCCCTGAGCTATTTTGAGACTTATTTCATAGGGCTTCTCAGAAGATCTTAGGGGATTGAGAAAACAGTGGAACATAGTCACTCTTGCTACTATGAGGTAGTAACATTTCTCTTGCATATATTGACTTTCCCTCCTCCTTGTTTCACCTCCCCTCCTCCTTTCCTCTCTCTTGCTCCCTGGGGTCATAAGCCCAAGTAAACTACTAATATAAGCCTTGTTTAAGCCTTTACTTTGTAGGGAACCCAAGAAGAGTGAGGATAGATGAGGATTTCATTTTTGAACACATTAAGTTTCAGATGCCTATTCGACATTCAAGTGGAAATGTCAGGGAAACAGATATACAAATCTAGAGTTCAGGGAAGAAACCCAGGCTATATAAAGACATTTGGAATACAATTAATTTCCCAACTTTGAGGAGGGCTGTAAATATACAGGCAAAAAAAAAAAAAGATATAATAGAACAAAGTATCACATACAATTGTCACATAAAGAATGTGCACAATAAGCGTTCTGGGATGGACACTCCCTGTGCTTAGGGACTGAGGGACCTTTATAGAGAAATAAAGACTAAATAGAGATCATGCTCTTGAAAGCATGATGAAAGGGAAGTCATTCCATGAAAGTGAAAAGTCTTCTGAGCAGAGTTGACTGGAGCAATATAATTTCAATAGCAAACAGACCCATGCTCTTTTTTGTGATTTTTCAATTCTGTATTAGTCAGTGAAAGGTGTGCTGATACAAATTACCAGAAATCTGTTGGCATTTGTAAAAGGGGATTTATTTGGGGTAGAAGCTTACAATTACCAGGCCATAAAGTATAAGTTTCTTCCCTCACCAAAGTCTGTTGCCACGTGTTGGAGTAAGACAGCTTCCAATGTTTTCCAGGGTTCGGGCTTCTTGGGTTCCTCTCTTCCCAGGGTTCTGTTTCTCTCCGGGCTCAGCTCCTCTGTTTCCTCCACAAGGTCAGCTGTGGACTACCAAGAGAACGGCTTGTCTCTTTTCCTGGAGACTTCTCTCCTTCCTCACTACCAAGGTCCTCTGTGCGCTTACTACCCTGGGCTCCAGCATTAAAACTCAGCATCAGAACTCCAACTCAAAACTCCACCTAACTCCTCTGCTCTGCCATGTAGTTTTATCCAACGTCCTACTGACATAGCCCAATCAAAGCCCTAGTCATAACTTAATCACATCCAGATGAACAGACCAGTTTAAAAGCATGATCCAATATCTATTTTTCGAATTCATAAATAATGCCAAACTGCTACACACCTCAATTATATCTTCAGATAAACTCTGGCAGAGGGTTACTCTCTTACATTTTCACAGTACTTTTCTCTACCTCTGTTATTGGATTAACCTCACTATTTAATTCATCTATTTAACTCTTTCTCCCTAATGAGAATGTGCTTCCTTTTAGGTGGGTTCCCTGTCTTTGTATCTTCAGCACCTAACATGGGCACAGAATTAGCCCTGGTTGTTTGTCATATTAACAAATTATGAATGCAACCCTGCAGACTCTTGCAAAGGACTGTGTTGAACCAGAGCAAAGAAATCTCTCCTTTTCAGTAACAGCACACTTTATCTGACCTTGAGCTCTCTTCAGTCATTTATTTTGTATACTATTTTATATTTATTTGTATCTACATCTTATCTAGCCCAACACGCTTCAGCTTAGAATTCACGTCTGAACCACCTCTGGAATCAAAGTGACTGACATGAAACAAGTGCTAGGAATATGGAATCAATGAATCATCTGCCTTGAGACGAGCAATTTGGCATCACCTGTGATTCTCAAAGTTAAGTGTTGGGGTGCAGATTCAGTAGAGCTTAAGTGGGTTAGAGAGGGTGCATATTCTAAACTGTTACCAGATAGTGTCCAGGCTAATGGTCCGTGGACCACACCTTTGAATATCAAGATTACTAGAGCAATATTTCTCGACCCTCGCTACATATTAAAATCATCTGGGAAGCTATTAAAAGTACTGATGGTCTGGATCCCACCCCCCAGATTCTCACTTAACTCATTTAAGCTCCCACACTTTAAGTAGCAGGCTCTAGAGTTAAAAGAGCTTCACAAATACAAAAGAAGAAAACACTTAATCAGACCTCTTCTTAACTGAATTGCTGAAAACATCTAAATAAATACATGTTCTGGAGAAAGTAAATATTGCGCAGCACCAAAAGTCGTCAGTCTGCGCGCCTAAGCGCCCCGCCCCACCACTGTCCTCCCTGACACGCCCCTCCCCCTGACACGCCCCTCTGGCGGGGCCAGGTCCCGCCTCGCCACGCCTCTCCTGTGGCGCCCCGCCCCTCTGCGTCTATTGACCACGCCCTTTTCCCCACCGTCTCTCCTGCATTCTCTGAAGGGCCCACTTCCGGCTGTGAGGTTTGTCACGTGCCCGGATATAGGAAGTGATAGTAGAACCGCCGCTTCCCGTTCACCGCTTAATTCAGGGGCGCTTTTCGGTAGCGATCGTCACCTCGGCCCCAACCTTTCTCCGCTTTGAAGGACCTGCCTGGGTGCAGGCGGGCTCGGTCCGGCCCTGTGGTAAGCCTTCGGCCGCGGCTGCCTAGTAGTCCCTGCAGCGGGCAGGCGAGCAAGCAGGCGGGTTCCAGGGTCTGAGGTAGCCCCTCAGTCCTGCTACTGGCTCTGCGCCCGGGGTCGGGGGATCGCTCCCTCAGCCGCCAGGTCCCTCTTCCTTTCCCGCCCCTCTATGTAGGGCCCAGAGTCCGGGCCAAGCCTGTCTCGCTTGTATGGGGCCTGGGAGAACATGGAGCAGGGATGGCAATCCTGACACATCCCTTTCCGGATCTGCCTTTTAGGAATCATTTATGCAAAACGGCCCTGATTGTACGCGCTTTGGCGTGGACCAGGAGAAGAAGGTGTGACAGTCTTCCCCTTCTTTGCCAAAATCCACGTTTTCTTCTAAAATTTCTTGAGTACATTTCCCTGTCTTCTTACACTTGTCTTTTCTGGGTGACAGCGCTCCACGCGCTAAAATGTTTTCACAGCATACGGGGTACCATCCACACGGGCACTCAGACTGACAAACTGTCACGCAGGCAAATCCATCACAGAGTAAATCTAATACAGAGTAGGTACTAGCCTACTGCCTCTGGAATGTGCTCAGACATAGGTTCTTAGAACTGGAAAATAAGTTTGGACGACCTCTAGTGATTTACTCACTGATTTACAGAAAAATACTATGAAGACTGGAGAGTTTATCACTTGACCCTTAGAATATAAATGCCATAAAGGCAGATGTCTTCATTAACATGTCTGTCATGTTCACTACTGTAACCTACTGGCACTTAGCAGGCATCAATATTTGCAGAATAAATGAAGGATCACATAGTGCTTTTCATTATGCCTAACTCCTTTATGAGGTATGCCCAATCCTCTCTTGTTTTCCCACTTACTGTACATTTCAGTCATTGCTTTTGACCAGAGGGGGGCTGTATGGCAAATTCATTTGATGATTATTTACTATTCAGTTCAGTTTACCTCAAGAGGTATTTGATGAGTACCTATAATAAACCCCCAAACTGTGATAGAGCATTTTGCACTCTCTCCCTCTTTTTTTTTTTCTTTT
>PVKH010017009.1:0-15551 GCA_004027955.1 Chaetophractus vellerosus | reverse complement strand
GAAGGAAGCGGGGAGGAAGGGAGGGAGGGAGGGACAGAGGAAAGAACTATTCCGTAGCCAACAGTCCCAACACTGAAATGTTCAGGCCAGTCTAGTGGTGTCTCTTGGGAACGTCCAGCCTGGGGAGGTGGATGACCTAGGCCTCCTACCTACTCCAAGTTTCCAGAATCCCAGGGTCCTAAGGTCCCAGAGCCCAGGTACCATCCTGTCAGCTCTGGGGGTGATGAGGGTGTGATTTGGGCAGGGAGGCCTGTAAGCCCCTAATCACTGCTTACCTTGCACCAGGGAGAATGTAGCAAACACACAGGCCCAGCCTCCCGGGAAAGGCAAGACTGTACATGTGTCTTTACAGCAATACCAGAAAACCCATTCTGGGGGCGAGGCACCTCATTTCTGTATCGTTCATTTCAATCTCCCTCAAATCTCTGCAACTTAATTGCTTAAAAAAAAACACCTCATTTTCAGTGGTGTGCTATATAAAAATACCTTAAAATCTCAGCTAAGACTCAGGGCTTATTAAGTAATCAAGTGATCTGAATGATAGGCTAGCTCAAATAATACTCAATCTGCTGTCAATTTGGACTTGTTTTTTTTATGTAATTTGTTTTAAATCCATTTTTTTTTAATTGAGGAGCATGTTAGTCATCCATTTTCCTCTTCCATTCCTAGCACAAGGAAAGGGTGTGTTTTCTTCCCAAGTCACCCACCTCCTAGCGACAATTGAAAAATGAAAGTGAGTCCAAAACCTACTTCAGGGCCTTGTGGTATTTATAGGTTGCTTTTCATTCATTGCTGCATTCAGCAAACCTCTACTGAACTCTTAGCACCAAGTCCTAGGGACACGGGGACAGCAAGAGCCTGTTCCTGCCCCATGGCCCTCACCCCTGGGGAAGCAGGCCTGGACACTGTTTTGCACATACAGGTATGAGATGAGCGGACTTGGCAGGGAACCCACAGGCTGAGAGGCAGCTCCCACAGCAGCCCAAGCCAAGCCCAGGAGGCCATCCCAGCCGCAGCTGGCCAGGGAGGGACCCTGAGAGCCCTGCTAGGCTACCAGGCAGGGAAGCTGAGGACACAGCGCAGGGCAGAGCCAAGAGCAAGGTCCCCGTCCTGCATTAGAAAATCCATCCACAGTGCTCATGAGCTTCAGTTTGGGGACTGTTACGGGTTGAATTGTGTCATCCCCCTCTCCAAATGTAAGCAAATTAAGATGAGGTCATACTGGATTAGCACAGGCCCTAAATCCAATGACTGGAGTCCTTATGAGAAGGGAAGACTTGGACAAGATAGAGGGGAGACCACCATGTGAAGGCGGAGACTCGCAGGAGAATGCAGCCATGTGAAGATGGAGGCAGCAACTGGAGTGATGTGGCCACCAGCCAAGGAACATCTGGGGTACCAGCAGCTGGAGGACGCTAGGAAGGAGTCTAGCCAGGACCCTCGGAGCAAGCATGACCCCAGGGACGTCTGCTTGGTCCTGCTCTCATTCACTTGACCAGCACTGCCCTTTACTGCACGCCGACTGCCTACCAGATATGTTGGGTAGGCATGGGGGTTCCGGGGGTGTCAGACCTCCCTGCAGATGCCCCTGACACGGTCTACATGTCTACTGCGGCCTGTTCTCTCAGGAAGGAGGAGGAACTGTGAGGCACCATCCATTCAATGGGAAAAATAATCATGCACGCCTTCCTGTCCTCTTTCTGGAATCAACGCAATCTGTCTTATTTTGTGGCTCTGATGAGTTTTATTTTTACACATTTTGTATTCACATGGTAGTAAATAGACTGCCTGAGACAATTGATGACGGTTTTTAAATTTTTATGTCATTCTCTCGAACTCTGAGAATTTACTTTTTTCCCCTTGATTAAAACTTCTCTTTTTCCTCTGATCTTTCCTCTATGTCCCAAAGGGCAGCAAACCACATGTGCTATGCTTTTCTTGTTCTCCACAGCATTATTTCCAGATTTCCACCAATCAAAGGAAGAAGTCACATTGATCAAAAGGACAAGAGAGATTTAAAATTTAAAAAACAAAAAAAGAAGAAGAGAGGGATAGGATGATAGTGTTTACATACTCTCCATCAGACACTGGGTGTTAATTTGATATTTCATTGTGAAAAATCAGTGTAGAATCAGGGAGTCTTAAATAGCCTCGTAGATGATCAGGAATTAGTGTTTTGGGCAGGTATGATAATGAGTCTTGGTTTATGAAAAAAAGTTCTTATGGATAGTGATATATATGATAGTATTTACAAGTGAACTATTTTGATCTCTAGGGTTTGCTTTAACATACTCCAGGAGGTAAGGGTGGGAAGGGAGGAGGAAGTTCGGCAAAATGTTTACAGTTGTTGGGACTGCATGATGGGGATATGAGAATTCATTGTACTGTTTCTCTATTTTGTGTTTATTTGAAAATTTCCATCATGAAACATTTTTTAAAAAGTACATATATGGGGAATATCTCTTCCAAAGAGGTCAGAATGAAAGATATAGGTATTTAGTTATTAAATATTTAGAACTAAATAAAATGACATAAAGATTTAGTGGCTTTAGAGAAAATACACCTCCATTCCCCATCTATCTGTGAGAAGAAATGCATGCTGTGCATGGAGAGCTAGTCTCTTTTCTTTATATTTGAACTTTCTTACCTCTAGATATTCCATCTTTATCTAGTAATAAAGCAGGGTCCAATCCTGTGAGTGTATGTATATCTGAGGGTGTATGTTGTATTATGTCCATGCATATGTGTATGTGTGTGTTTATGCATGTATTATATATGTGGGTGAGCACACATGTGTATGTGCGTGTATGTGTATGTATGTGGGTAAGTATGTACTGTGTATTAGTATGTGTGTGTCTGTGGGTGTGGGTAGTGTGTGTGTATTTGCTTATTTTTAAAGAGTCAGAGTAGCATAGTAGTTGAGCCCTGAGTCTGCCCACGGAGCAGAACCTTAGTCTGCCACTTGCCATGGCCTTGGACATGTCATTTCCACTCCCTGAGCCTCGGTTCCCTCTCCTGCTAAACGAAATGGTTCCTGTGAGATGCTGAGTGCTTCTGTTGTTAACAAGATCCCTCACCACAATCTTCCTGTGTGTTTATTCTCATTTTGTGGACGCAGAAGCTCTCCAGCGGGGAAGGGACAGAGCCTGGATTCAGAGCAAGTCCCAGCTTCCCCCCAGGTCCACCCTTCCTCCATCCAGATGTACCCACATCACTCCCAAGTAGTGTGATTTATTCTCTTGTGATTTATTCTCCATGGTTCTCTTGTGTCTGGCCTTGGGCTTTTGGGGGTTGGATTCTTAATTTAAAATTTTGTGCTTAGAAGATAAAAATGAAATGAAATAGTGAAAATTAACAGATGCCTTTGATGCACTGGAGCTTTTTTAAGCCACGGAAATATTTAACACAATAGGCATTTAGAATGGATGAGTACTGATTTTTAAGGGTTTTTTACCATATATTGTGTTCCTGCATGGAAGACTCAGTAGCAATCAGGTATCTGTTCATCACACATCTCTCATTTTAACACAATAGAATAGTCAGTATTACCATGAAGTTAAAAGGGGGTGGGGGAAACTCACCCAAATGACTGTAAAACTTATCTGGAAGAATAAACATAAGAGAATAGCTAGAGAAATTCCAAAATATATATATATGAGAATGTTCTCTCATGAGTTATAACATATATAGGGTGTTAACAATCAGGTGGAGTTGGGGGAAAAATACAGCAAATGTAAGATATGGGCTGTAGTTAGCCATAATATTTTGAAGATGCTCTTTCATAGTTTGTAACAAATGTTTCATAACAATGCAAGGTGTTGATGGTAAGGTGATGTATGGGAGCCCTGTATGATGATATGCATGTTTGTTTTGTAAATTTACAACTTTTACTATATACTTATTGTTTATGTATGTTCATGTATGAATGATAGACTTTAATAAAATTTTATTTAGAAAAAGAGAATAGCTAGAGAAATTTCAAAAAAAATAAATGCTGATATTTAAACCCATTTTTTAAACTATCATAATTAAAATGGTGTGGCATTGGTGCTAGAACAGAGGGATAAATCAAGGGAATGGGAAAGACAGTCCATAAACAGAGCCATATAGATACAATAAATGCAGTATTTCAAATTGGTGTGGAAAGAATGAAGTGCTGAATAAAAGCAATTGACAATTGGCTAACCGTTTGGAAAGAAAATAATGACTTTGGTTGATTTATTTCATAAAATTAGAAACTTCTGTTTGGCCAAAAGAAACATAAAATTAAAATTAGAAAAATATTATAAAATATTTTGGATAAACTTGAGTAACTCACAAAGGGCCTTTTCACTTCTCCCTAGCCCAGGGATTGGCAAACTCTTTCTGGAAAAAGGCCAAATAGTAAATATATCAGGCTTTGCTGTCTCAGTGACAACTACTCAACTCTGCTGTTGTAGCTCAAAAACAGTCATAGACACAATATGTAAATGAGTGGATGTGGCCATGTCCAGCAAAACTGTACAAAATCAGGCTGAAGTCTGGGTCATCGGGCCATATTTTGCCTCCCCCTGCTCTATTCCATTTACATGCTGCAGTTGAATTAAGTATTCTGTTACTTGGTAGTTAAGAGGCCTGTTTTTTGGGGTGTTACTTGAGGCACCCCACCCGGTCCCCATTTTCCCATCCATGGACCCATATTATCAGTAGTGTGCTGCTAAGTGTTTAACAACCAACTTTCTGGGGGGGAATTATGTATATGTATAAATACCTACATTTATTATAAATTTTACTGACACAAAACGTGTAGAACACGGTTTAAAAATAATGTCTACAATATTCTTTATTGTAAATTCCATAAAGCCAGTTGATTCCAAAGAATGCGTCTGTTAATTTTTGCCAATCTTTTTGTCTATAGCCAACTCATGGTTGCAATTGACAAATGAGTGTTCTTCCGACATAAATAGTGGTTAATGTTTTCATCAGAGAAACAGCAGAGGCATATGTCGGAACTTCATTCATTTGGCAGTAACAAGAACAACTTCTTTGCCTAATTGGATAATAGTTTTTTGAATACTGAGAGAATATTCCCTCCGATTTGTTTATTTTTTTTTATGCTATTCACTGTGTCATGGCTACAAACATGACACACTTAAGTTTTTCTCCATCACTCTAGAAAATGAATAATAAATAAAGCCCCGATTTGTAGTGGTTGTTGATTTCCATGTGTAAACAATACTCCTACCGTGGTCAACTTCAAGCTACCACCATGATATCGCTGAACACAGAGCTGGGAGGAAAGGAAATATGCAGTACCCCACCATTAGATAGTATTTCCATTGCCTAGATATAATAGATGTTAAAACCCCCAAAGCATAGATAATGGCAAAATGTAGTAAAATTACCTTTTTGGAAATATAATTTATAATTATAAATTATATAAATATAATTATATTTAAATATTGGTATAATTATCATTGTAAATATAATTTATTTAATTGTGAGTTTAAATCATTTAATTTTAAGAGCAGTCTTGTTTAACAAATGCACTCACAAAATTCCTGAAAATGTAACAAGCTGGCTGGAGCACACTGTGGCATATTGGTGATCATATAGATAGCAAACTGTCTTTGCTTGGAGATGAATATACTGTAAGGGGGATGAATTTTATGCATGGCTGTGGCTCAGATCTTACAGAGGGCTTTGTCTTCTACCCCCCAACTCATCTGAACAGAGCCCTCCCCTCCTTGGTCTCTTCTCCAGGACTACTGTATTACAACTAGGGGCTCTTATTTCACTAGTTTATTTCAAATCACCATTGGCATAATTATTTAATAAATCAGACTCTTTTTCTGACTAAATCTTGGTAATCAGTAAACAGTCACTATCTGAACTCTCAATGTGCTAAAAGTCATTTTCCAAGGGGGAGAATTATTACAATAGCTGGTTTTTAAAAATTCCACAACACAGGTGGATACCTTCTTTATCTCTAAAATCTCACCCATCCACCCCAAGGTTAGACGATCACAGCCAGGACTTTCTATCATATTATAACCTTAATATAAAGGCTTAATAATAATCACTAAGAAATATGCAAGGCACCCCACTAGGAAAAAAAGCAAAGATCCTGAAAAGGCAGTTCACAAAGAAGAAAACCACAAGCCACCAGTAAACAAAAGATATTCAATCTTTGTGGGAATTAAGGAAATTATGAATTAAAACACAAGAAAGTAAATAGCATGATAGCAAGCCAACAAGCAGAAGTTCTGGGGATTCCAAAACAAATACCATAATGTATTTAATTCAACTGGGGCCACTGTGTATTTTGATGGAAAGAGCGTAAATGTGTCAGCAAAACCTAGGTACCAATACCAGCTACTGATCCTGCCTGGTAGACCTGGTAAGGGACAATAACTCACTCACAGATGTGGCAGGTGTGAACTTGTTTAGCACAGCTCAGCACATAGGAGGTTGTCGTGAAATCTCAAGCCCCTTCACCTTCTGCCCTCCCTCTGCCTGCCCTGTCTCACTTCTGCAAATGAAGGTTATGCCCCAGCCATTAGGAACTTCTCCATTTGGCCTCTGGGAAAGTTCCATGCCAAAGGTAACTGGTAGTACCCTGCCTCAGTGCCTTTGAGGAAGATTAAACTGGCTCTGGCTTCTGGAGGACTCAGGAATTTAGGAACAAAAGAATCCAAGGTTGCTGTACAGAAGACAAGCTTGGTTTTCCTCCAATGACCTAACAGAAATGGAAATCTCTTTCAAATCCTGAATTCGGCAAATACATCTCTACTCCTTCTTTCTTCTTTTTAAACAACATTTTTTTCCCAAGCAAAACAAAAAAAAATTAGCCAACCAACTGCCTGGTTCTGAAATTTCCCTGAGCAGGTCATAAGCTACGAATTGCATTAGCTTTTGGTGACTTTTGTGTGCACATGGATGTGTTTCCCAGGGTTCAGAGCCAGAACAACCATTTGAAAGAAGTTCCCACACATCTTGGCTTTCCCTTGGACTCAGCCCAGTACACCTGACACCACCTGCTCCCTTCCATGGAAGCCTTTCTTTGGTTCTCGCCTTCCCACAAACCTGAAAGTGAAGCCGAAGCATGATCAAAGAAGTCCAGGCAGATTTTTTAGTGCTTTTGCCAAAAATTGCAGAGTAAGCTGTGGGGGCACAGGGAAGTTAGGAAGATCAAAGCTGCACCACTTGCAGGTAGGCCTGGCTGGAAATGGAAGGTGTCTGTGAGAAGTGGATGGTGGGAAGATAGCCAGGTGGCCACAAACCCTGGAGTTGGTCTAAAGCACCGCGCACTGTGTTCAGGCCTTGGGATCGTGTTCTGGGTGAACCCAGAGCAGTGTGGGTCTGAGTTCCACCTGGGCCAATTGCTGGCCTCATCACTGTGAGCCTCTCTCAGTCTCTGTTTTGGCACAGATATGGTGAGCATAATAGTATCTCCCTCTCTGGCCTTGGGCAAGGTTCAAATTTAGGAAGGATTTATAGAAATAAGGGCTTCTAAAGGTTTCAGGATTATGATCTTTGTCCTAAGCACCTGGAGCATCAAAGGCACCAGTGACTATTTCTGGATTCAGCTTCATTAGAATTGAATATACTTGTCAGTTATATATCATATTCCACCTTTCACTCCCGAAGATGCAATGCTCACTGACTGGGAGATTAGAGGAAGCCCAGGGGAGTAGGTACAGCTGAAGCATCACTGATGATAGTTCCTGCTTTCTCCTGGGAAGCATGCATGTTGACTGAGTTTTATTCCATAAACATCATACTGGTCCATTATGCACCTCCCCAGATGGGTTCAGCCATGCTATCCTTGGGCCTTGCCTTTTGCCCAGCAGACAGTCCTATCCTCCCCAGCCTTCACTCCGTCTCCTAGGCTCCTCCAACTTCCCTCAAGATGCAGGCTGACCTTGGCATGGCTGCCATTGTTCTCAGCCAGGTAGGAGCTGCAGGGGCTCCAGAGGTCAGGTCAAACCCAACAGAACTGGGGAGGTGACAGCTGACAGCCCCAGGATCTAGCTGCCTGGAGGGGCAGGTACCACACCTGGAAGTGCAAGGCAGAGGTGACACGTGTTGGGGCAAACTTTGCTCCAGGAGAGAGGAAGTAAATCCCACTCACTTTCCTTCCATTCCCCAAAAGACGGTTCTAAGACATGCTCGTTCCACAAGGCCTATTTGCAAACTATCCCCTTGGCCAGGCAACCTGCCTGTTTGGTTGTATTTGTTTCCCCCTTCCCTGCCTCCCACCCTTTCCACTCACTCTTGTTGCCCTGGGATTGAACCTCCTAGTAAAGCATCGGCCCATGAGCTTTGCCTCAGTCCCTAGTTTCATAGGGAACCTGGGCTAAAACACACATGCCCAGGCAGCAGATTGAACAACAGCTCCAGTCATCTCTATGACATACTGAAGAGTGATAGATAATCACAGGAACCATATTTAGAACCAGTCCCAGGTGATTCTGCTGTCAACAGCTAATGTTTACTTTTGGAAGGCCAGGGTAAGTCCCTCACCTCTCCATCCCCAGAGTTCAGCACCTGGAACCCGGGTAGTAAGTAGCTGTTGAGTAATCAAATGAATTGAATGTGCAAACTGGTGTGGACCTTGTTTAAACCGAGAGCTCATATAATTTTAATCAGCTTTGTTTTGGGCTCTGCATACTCAGTAAAATGTTTAATAATCGTTTAAAAGGGGAACAAATTAGTCTCTGGTGTGTGACTGTTTTTTCCTTCTTTTTCATCATAAAAAAGTTCCCCGGTTTCTTGATATCATTTGTGTGGCTCTGTCATACATTTCTCTTTTCCCAAGAGTATACCTGTTCTCCTTTTATGGTTAGTTTTATTGACCTCTGTTTTATGGACATCTGTTTTGAGCGCATCTTAATTTCCAGGATGAGTTAAAATTTTGCAGTCTGTGTTCTATGGCTCTATCTATCTTGTATTCGCTGCTAGAAAGGAAGTCAGGTTTAAAACATTTGCCTTCTGTGCCAATTTTAAAGTTTTCCACTAAACACATTTCTGGAAAGCATGATTGTGGAGTATCACTTTCATTTCCTTTGAAAACAGAATTGAAGAACTTGGTGAAGTTTATAGACGTTTGTCAAAAAGTTCGATTTCTATAACCCCATTTTGCGTTAATCTTAATTCTGTTTCAGTCTACCTCTTGGCTTTGCTCTACACTTTCAAGTGGTGCCTTTGCCCATATATCTCTTAGTTCAAAGAAAAAGGAAGCATTTTATCCCCCTCTTATTTAGGTGATGGCCACAACCCAGCTGCCTTTGTGGAAATCTACAAATTATGGGATTGTTTGGTCAGTTCTACATCTTCTAATAATGAACATCACAGAAAGATGAGCGTTGTCTCCTTAATATATTTTTTTAATTTATTCCCTCCCCTTTTGTTGTTTTGCACTTGCTGTTTGCTTTCTGCATCTACTCGGTGTGTGTTCTGTGTCTGCTCGTCTTCTCTTTAGGCAGCACTGGGAACCGATCCTGGGACCTTCCAGAGTGGGAAAGAGGCACTCAATCTCTTGCCCCACCTCCCTGGTCTGCTGCATCTCTTATTGTCTCTCCTCTGTGTCTCTTTTTGTTGTCTCATCTTGCTGCGCCAGCCAGCTCTTCCACAAGGGCTAGCTCTCTGCGTGGGCCAGCTTGCCTTCACCAGGAATCAAACCCTGAACCTCCTATATGGTAGACCCGAGCCCAATCACTTAAGCCACATCCACTTCCCTCTCCTTAACATTTAATTTTTTGGAAATGAAATACTAAATGTTGATGAAAATGAAAAATAAAAAGATAGAAGGGAGCAGAAGTGGCTCAAGCAGTTGAGCTTCCGCCTCCCATATAGGAGGTCCCAGGTTTGGTGCCCCATGCCTCCTGAAAAAAACAAAAACAAATAACAAGCAAAACAAATGAAAAAAACCAACCCAGGGAAGCCAGTGTGGCTCAGTGGTTGAGTACCGGCTTCCCACGTATGAGGTCCCGGGTTCAATCCCCAGCCCCTGGTACCTCAAAAAAAAAAAAAAAAAAAGATACGAGAAAGGGGAAGAACTCACCAAAGACCACTTTCCCAGCTTCAGCCAAATCAACATTTGGCTACAAAGATACACCTCCACATTCATGCTGTTTAGCATTCTAGCAACCAAGGCCTCCTAGAATACCTAAGTGCATTTAACTTTTGAACATTAGTCTTTTTTTATTTTCCGAAAAATGTCATGTTCAAAAATATGTCTATATCTCCAACTGGTCATTTTTTCTTAATATTTTACAGAGTTCTAACCATGCTGCATATATAACTTTGCATTCTTTTTTATCGCATATGAGACACTTCTTGTTGTCATTATATATACTTTGTGAGCAGCATTTTAAGTGTTTTTATAATACCTCACAAAATAGAAATACCATCATTTATTTAAGCATTCCTCTATTGTTGGATATGTAAATTGCTTTCAGTTTTGTTGCTAATTACAAATGGACAGCATTGTGCAAAAAGCTTTCTCCTAAATTTAAAATTATTTCCTTGGGCTCATTCGCCAGAAGTAAAAGTACTGGGACAAACAAGAGATGGAAACCAGAACTATTCTTGCTTTTGATACATACCAATTTGCTTTTCAAAATAGTTGAGCAATTTAAAATCTCACAACGAACGTGAAGTCTTGCTCATTTAAAAGTTCCAAAGGAGAGAAATGCTATCTTTCCTTAATTTGCATTGTGCTAATTACGAATGAGGGTGAACACTTTTCCAAATATTTGTGTACTAAGTATGTTTTTTCTTTTGAAAATTGTCCTTTCTGCTTTTATCCTGAAATGTCTCAGTGTCGTTGTTACCAAGCTGATAAGCATGCCATGTAAAATGCAGATAGTAACCCTTAATGTGTCACATCTCCCCTAAATATTTTTTCTGGTTTGCTGTTTGACTTTACAGCTATATGTGGCAAAGATGTCTAAAACATAAGTAAACAGAAAAGTTAAAAATAAAGTTGATGGGAAAAGATATAACAGGCAAATATTAATCAAAAGAAAGCTGGTATAGTTCTATTAATATGACACAAGTATAAATGTCATGGCAAAAAGCATTACTAGAGATAAAGAAGGTCATTACATATTGATAATAGGCTTGGTTCAATTCTAAAAGTTCTATTTCTAATCTTTTATGTATCTCATGACTATATATATAAATATATATATATCAAAATATAAAGGAAAAAATATTAATACTTCAAAAGAAGACAAACACACAAGGTATAGGGATTTAGCATACCTCAACTATATGTAATAGATAAAAGAGCAATAATCAGTGAGAATCTAGATTTGAACACCACAATTGACAATAACGGGTCTAATGGACATATATGGAACACTGCACCCAACAACTGAAGAATATACTTTCTTTTCCAGCACAAATGGACTATTTATAAAAATTGACCATATAGTGGGTCATACAACAAGCTTCAACATATTTCTGAGGATCAATAGCACATAAACCATGTTCTCTGATATTACACATATGTTAGAAATTGCTATCGAAAAGATAATGAGTAAAATCCCATCTTTGGAAATCATAAAACACTTCTAAATAACTCATGTATCAAAGAAAAATTATCATTTAAATTAGAAAATATTTAGATCTTAAATATTAAAACCAGTGAAATGCCACAAACATAGTGTATTTATGGCCCTCAGTGCATATGTTAAGAAAGAGGAAAGCTGAAAATTAATGTGCTAAGCATCCAGCTTAAAAAAGAAAGCAGAGAGGTGTTGGGGGGGTGGCATATGGGTACTCCTGGAATCTCTGTGTAACATTTATGTAATCAATGTATCCTAAAAATATATATAGATATATTAAAAAAAATTTTTAATTTAAAAAAAGAAAGCAGAAAGAATTTTTATAAGAGCAGAAATTAACGAAATAGAAAACGAACAAGTGTAGAGAGAATCGACAAAGCTATAAGTTGGTTCTTTGAGTAAATGAATAAAATCGTCAAACCTCTAGGAAGACAGATCAAAATAAAAAATTGAGAATATGTAATTTCAGAAATGGGAAAAAGGAACATTATTGTAAGTACTTTATACATTAAAATTATTATAAGATACTATAAATAATTTTGGACCCCAAGAGGTAAAATGGACAAATTCCCAGAAAAATATAACTTAGCAAAATTGACACAAGAAGAAATTAAAAATTGCCTGTAAGTATTAAAGAAATTAAATCTGTAATTAAAAGTAAATTCACAGCTAGCTGGACTCATTGGCAAATTCTACTAAGAATTTAAATGGAAGACATAATGTCAAAATTCCATAAACTCTTCCAGATAGTAGAAAAAGAAGGAAACACTCCCCAACTAGTTTAATGAGACCAGTCTATCTGTGATACCAAATCCCAACAGTGCATTATGAGAATGGAGAATTGTAGGCCAATCTCTCTCAAGAACTTAAATGCGAAGTTATCTAAGTCCAATATTAACAAAATAAATCCAACAGCAATTAAAAAGGTTGATGTAGCCTGTTCCTCTTTTCTTGCCTTCTTTTGGATTTTTGTCTTTTTGCCAAACTTTTAGTGGTGCTTGCCTTCTTTTTGGCTTTTTGCCAAACTTTTAGTGGTTGCTCTGGGGGTTACAATATACACTCTTAATTTATTAAGTTTACTTAGAATTAATATCGAACAACTTCACAATTACCAAATTTAAGAACCTAATGACAGTGTAATTCCATTCCCCAGCTCCCTTCCTTGTGCTATAGCCATGTCATACATTTTACTTTTGCATACATTATAAACTCCATCTTAGATTTACTTTTGCTCTAAAGAGTCATCTGTCTTTAAAAAAAATAAGAAGAAGAGATAGAAAAAGCTACTTTTTATGTTTATCCACTCAGTTATCCTGGTACTCTTCATTCCTTCTTGTAGATCTGAATTTTCATCTGGTGTCATTTCCGTCAGCCTGAAGAATGTCCTTCAGCATTTCTTGTCATTTGCTCAGCTTTGACTTATTTGAAAACCTTTTTCATTTCAACCCATTTTTGAGTGGTGTTTTCACTGGATGTGGAATTTGAGGTTGATAAGTTTGGCTTTGGCTTTGTTTTGTTTTTTGAGCACTTTAAAGATATTGCATTTTCTTCTGACCTCCACTGTTTCTGATGAGAAGTGTTCACATTTACTGTGTAAATATTATTTACATCTGAGCCACCTGGTATACTATGATAGCATTTCCTTTCTCACACTATATAAGCCCAGCAAGTTCGCTGCATACAAAATGAATAAGCAACAAAAACGTATGTCTGTATTCCAGCAATGCACAGAGAATTTCCAGTCAGCTCTTTAGTATTTCATTACTAACTATGAATGTACCACTGTCACCAGACTTCTGAAGAATTTCTCTAACATTAAAAATGGAAACAAACTCTAACAAAAAAGAACCTTGAAGGGGAAAGAGGTAATTTGGGAAGCAAAAGAAAACTTAAAAAAAAATAACTACAATCGATAGCCTCAGGAAAGATAAGAGAAACATTTTAACCGTGAAACAGGAACAATATGCGATATTTAAAAAAATAATAACATTGGGAGAGCCAGATAAAGGCCTTGAAATTTTAAAATATGAGGCAAAAATAAAAATATTCAATAGATAGGTTAGAAGATAAACATGGGGAAATCTAGAAAATAAAATGGGCAATGCATGGGGGAAAAGACAGTAAATGTTGAACCAGTAGATAATTGCGTGAGAAGAATATTAAGAGGAAGGGAGTAGGAGAAGAGTATGTGAGGGGACTGAATTCTCAGCTTTCCAGGTGAGAAGTCAATTTATGATGTCTAAAATCAAGAAATTAAGATATAGTATATGAGCATTTTGTCTAGTACTGTGGTGGTAAATACTAGAAGAATCCTGTCAAACTGTTAAAAGAGGCTGCATCTGGTGAGAGACTGTCACAGTTGGAGAGAGTGAAGTAAAGGACTGCTGTGGGGCTTTTTCCCCTTTTATTTAATTAGAGTAGTTGTAGGTTTACAGAATAATCTTGCAAAAAGTAGAGCTCCCAAATTGTTGTAAACCTTGTAGTATTATCTGATTTTGTTTTATCGGACTTTTCAAACTACTAATTTTTATAACCTTTCTAAAAACTGAAACTACAAATTTTTTAAAGTGCCTTTTCAGTGGCCCCTATCTAACCTTTTATAGATGCCATTAAGAAAAGTGCCATTTTGTGCACTGCTGTACAGTACAAATGATTATCCTGTACCAAATGTATATTCATTTCCTTGTTTCATCCAAATAAAAATTGGAGTTTGGGGTTCTTACAACCTTTTCTAACACTTGAAATACCATCTTTAGGGGTTTTTCTGGCTACAGAATCACAGGAAAGACTATTCATGTTGCCTTTCTAATATCTGGCTCTGGGTTTGGGGAGGTGAGGGGCACGTGAGTATTTGCACTCACACCCAGCTCTGCGATTGTCCCTTCTTTATCCTGGTTTCCAGGCCATTTCGTAAATTCCCTTTGTGTTCCTCCCTCTTACTTGTTATAATGTGAACTTAAAGTACATTTTAAATACGTGTTAAATTTATTGAATAAAGGTTGGTATTTCTTGCGCGTGTGTGTGTGTGTATAGACATAGTTAAGCCCTATTTATAACAGCTTTATTGAGGTATAATTCACATATCATAAAATTTACCCTTTTATTATTCTAAATATTTCCATAAAGAAATCAAGGTGAGCTTTTTGTTTGTTTGTTTTAATTTCTTCCACACAAACCTTTGTGTTAAACTTTGTAATTTGAAAATAGCCCTCAGGTGCTGGTTCATTGAACTTCA
This sequence comes from Chaetophractus vellerosus, assembly GCA_004027955.1. Classification (NCBI taxonomy): domain Eukaryota; kingdom Metazoa; phylum Chordata; class Mammalia; order Cingulata; family Chlamyphoridae; genus Chaetophractus; species Chaetophractus vellerosus. The sequence goes on along the minus strand of PVKH010017009.1, from coordinate 761 downwards.
GAATGAAGAAAGTTCCATCAGAACTGAGAGAAACATATTAACTGGATTTTTCTAGGCGTTTCTTTTTTTACTGTGTTTCAACTAAAGAATTTCTTCCTGCATGTTTTCAATACAGGGAAAGAATTTTAAAATTCTTTATTGTTAATAACTCTTCTTATAGCCAAGTAGACCCAGGAATTCAGAAGTATTAACTCAGAAGCCTTAATCTAACAAAACCTTTCCCCCACCCCTGTATGCTTTGTCTCCAATTTTAAATTCCCTTCTCAAGGATTTCTGAGTTTACTGCAAAATGCCAGGGAGAGAAAGCCTTCATTACTGCTGGTACTTTCCTTTTGGCAAATACAACCTTCATATAATTCTGACTCTTTCTTTGAATAATAGGAATAATCCTATTTGTTCATTACAATTTTAAATCATGGAGGGAGGGGTACAGTATTGAAGATGACGAATGATGATAAAGCCGTTTATTGGCAGCCCTGGGTGGCATTAGCAGCAGATTATCCTCTCCCTCTCACAAGTACAATTGACTGGGCTTTGCTGTTCACATTTGGAGACAGAGTACTAGCAGTTCTGTCCTGAAGTGTTTAAGCAGGTGGATTTGTGGTTCTCTCTTCTACAGTAATTTCAGGTATCTCATGGAGAAAGAGCCAAAGAATTTGGATTTGGGCATCTTTTAAGACCCCTCCTGGAAACTAAGGAATGAATGGTCCCAGTTTGTTTTTTAACTGCAAATTTGAGCAGACTTGCTTACTATCTTGAAT
>PVKH010017008.1:0-15552 GCA_004027955.1 Chaetophractus vellerosus | reverse complement strand
TGAAAGCCGGCCGTGAAGGGACGCAGAGACCGCCCACAAGCGGGGAAAGCCGCGCCTGCACAGTGACCACTCTCGGCGTGTCGCTGCAGCGGGGGTAAGGGGAGATATGTAATAAAATAAATAAATCTTTAAAAAAAAAAAAGTTATTACAGAGGAGTAGACGTGGCTCAAGCAGGTTAGTGCCTGCTTCCCACATGGGAGGTCCCGAGTTCAGTTCCCGGTACCTCCTAAAAACCAAAAGACAAACAAGAAGCAAACAGAAAAACCAACTCAGGGGAGCTGACGTGGTTCAGTGGTTGAGCACCAGCTCCCCACATGAGATCCTGAGTTCAATCCATGGCCCTGATACCTCAAAAAAAAAAAAAGTTATTACATAGAAATTAAAAAGTTTGGCTGAGAAATATATGAAATATATTTTATATCATATCTGAACATTTAGTATCCTGCAATAAAGTGGCTCATAGAAAATTAAAGCTTTTGTACTGTAGACATTTCTTTCTAGAATCCAGAATACTTCATATTTTATCAGAATTCAACGATGAATATTCAGGACAATGGTGTTTAGGAACAAATCATTTTCCATGTTTTGTTCTACTACTACTTGATACCTTGTTATTCCTTTTGGGAAGATTCTATTCCTGTGACTACATGTAGAAATTTGGGTTAGAATGTCATTCAGGTATTTTGATGCATGTACCTTGGTATATGTACATATACATATGTATAGGTAAATTTATGCATCTTTCTGTATCTTTGTTATACCCTAATGTCTTTTTGTATGCCAGTCATGCTTATACATTTCACATCCACCAATTTAATTCGTAACAGTAGTATATTAATGAGTGAAGCACAAAAATTTGTTCAGCTAATTTTTAAGACTATTTTCAAATCCTTGAAGTGCTTAATCATAGAGGTACCCAAACCACCATTCATTTGCTTGACTGTTAGTGCCATATGTAGTATTTCATAAAATGATCCTTCCTCGTTTTTCAAAAATGTGCTTTAAAAATTTGTGATGACAATTGAACATCCCAACCCTGTGAAATGGTAATTTATGCACCAATAAAAAATAAATAAATCCATGTAATGTGGGCTTGCAGCTGAAGGCAGCTGTGTTAAGCACATTTTTTTTTTAGTCTCTTTCATCAAAGTAATACATACAGTGCTCTATGAGAGTGTAGGGTGGGAGTCTTTGAAGTACCCACATATTAGCTGTGCTTTTGCACCCACACTACAAATATGAGGAAAGTCGTTTTTCTGTGTCTATTAGGAATAATAAATACAATAATGAACATATCAAAAATGCCTTTCTTTCAGAGGGCTCAAAGCCTTTTTAAATCCATTACCTCACTTGCCTTCTCAAGGACATTGTTCTCTAACATCTGTGAATTATTGAAATAAGCAGGAAAGAAATCTCTAACATCAATGTAGAAAAATGGGAGCACTACATTATTCACCTAGAATCTCCGTTCCCTATTGTTCAGGCCAGTACTCATTTAACTCTACTGAAATTATGGAGAAAAGAAAAATCAACGGATGAAAGCAGAGGGGAACAGACCATTTGATAAAATAATTTCAGGATGTTGAATAATTTGCCAAAAGAAGTGGGAGCCCTGATTTGGTCTGAAAACATCTAGAAAAAGGCCAGCAGAGGAAAAACTCCTTTGCTCCATGATATATATCAGTTACCTAATAGGTTTTCTTTTCTTTTGTTTTGTTTTGTTGGTTAATCTCTTAACTTCTGTAATATATTAATCAGCATGAAAACAGAAATGTGTGTGTTTTTGTGTGTATATGTGAGTATATTCAGATATAAAGCACAGAGTAAAATAAACCTGGGTTCTACCATATGCTTAGGTATGAAGTTAATTGATCCATATTTCTAGAAGTACTTCACAAATTGGCTTAAACAATTTTTTTTTAAGTAAAATCGGAATGTGATTGTTTGGGAGCCAAAAAATGCATTCTTTGAGTATAATTTACTAGTAGCAATTCATTTATTTATTATGTAGGGTGTCCTGTCAAACCAAATGAAATGTTATATTTTGTCTTCTCTACATGTAATCTAGAGCCAAGAATGAAAACCACATAATATATTTTTAGGATTAAGCCATTTATTACTGATAGATAATGACAGAGTAGAAACAGAAGGCACCAGTTAGTCTGTATTAGCTCATGAGCCCTGGATAACTTTTTTTTTTTTTTTTTTAACTCTGAAGATCTTTGAAATTCAATTGCTTAAATTAACTTTCTGATAAATTTCTGATGTGGTCATTTTTCCTCTATCCCTTGTCACTGCAAGTCATTCTGCCAAGAGGTTTCTACTCTCAGAGAAGATTTTGCCAAAAAATCTCCCATCTAGGTGAATTTTAGAAAGAATGAGCACCTTTGCCAAACAAACATAGCCTCTCCTCTGTCAATACACCTTTAGCCACTATGGAGGAGAGGATCCCGGGGATCAGAAAGGAAAGAGTTGTGTAGTAGGAATAGAAAAATCTATTTTCTACTCATAATTCTGCCTGATTGAGAAGGTAAGACAAGAATATGATAAAACCAAGAATCGTGTATTCAGCTAATGTTTATTGAGGGCATTCTTTGTTGCCAAGCACCAGTCTCATAGCACGGTACAAAACAAAAGATGAAATGGTCCCATAATTCTGGAATGATACTTAGATCTGGGTGTCATATCGTAAGAGGGATATTAACAAACAAATGAACAAAGTGATAAGGAATTTGGATAACTGGAACCCCGGGGTTAAATAAACTGAGGCTTTTGCTTTTGGAAGAAAAGATTTACTGGGAACAAGAGAACTCTTGTTACATATAAATATTTAAAGGGTTGACATGAAAAGGTATAGGGAATGGGGGTGCAAGGCCTATGTGGTTAAAAATAGCATAGCCAATATGTTTGTTTCTTTATAAAACATAGGCATTCAAAAGAAAAACTCAGTAAGACTTGGGTTACTTGGGGTAGACAAAGGATTCAGTGAAAAAGCATCTTAGGGAATCGCAGTTTATAAAAAGGGTTGAGAAACCACTGCTTTAAAACATTTAGAGTGCTCCAAAAATGAAACTGGTTTTCTAGTAAAATGATAAGGCCCAAGAAAGTAAGCCAGCAGGTGTTAGCACATTTGGAGGCTAAAACCAGTATGACCACAAGACATATTTATGTCACAGTGCTTTAAAACTAATGAATTACAATTTGTACATGGTCCAAAGTGAAACATCAAAGTTCTCACAGAGGAACTAATTACTCTAAGATATTAAGATTTGTTTCAGATGGGTTTTTACGTTTTGTAAGAGGACAAAAACTAGAAAATTTGAATCATTTTTATTTTAATAAGAACTTAACATCACAAATGTGCTGAGATTATAAAATGTAAAATGTTGACCAGTGATTATGAAATAGATAGCGTACATCAACAGGATGATTGGCAGTTGCTGCCTGTGCATAAATATGTAAATTGAAAGTAATGTACCTTGGTGTATTAATCAGCCAAAGGGGTGCTGACGCAAAGTACCAGAAATCCGTTGGCTTTTATAAAGGGTATTTATTTGGGGTAAAAGTTTACAATTACAAAGCCCTGAAGAGTCAAATTCAAGGTTGCTCTCTCACCAAAGTCAGTTTCCATGTGTTGAAGCAAGATGATTGCCAATCTCTGCTTGGGTTCAGACTTCCTCTCTCGAAGCTATAGGCTAGCATAGGGCTTGTTTCTTTCTGTCATCCCTTCCCAGAGCTCCAGGATCAAAGTTCTCTCCTCTGTCATATCTGTGGAGCTCTCTCTTTTCCTGTGTCTTCTTCTGTAAGTATGTGTTTATATCAGCCCACCAAGGGGATGCGGACTCAATCTGAGTCATGCTGTACTGACATGGTCGAATCAAAGCCCTAATCTTAACAAGTAATTTAATCAAGACATGTCATCTGAATCTAATGCATTCAAAGGGTATCACACCCAGAGGAATAAATTAGTTTAGAAACATAATCTCTTTTTGGGGGGTTCATAAATAATCTCAAACTGCCACACCTGGAGTCATGTGGTCTTTCAAGAAGCTTCATGTGGTCAATATATGACCTTCCATTCCATGGCCATAAAGGCATATCAATGTAAAATAAAGAGAATAATTATATATATATATGTGTTGGTGGGTTTTGTATATTTAAACAATATTAAAGGAAAAGTATATTGGCAGCATAGATTTTTTTTTTTAAAGAAATGGCTTTTTTGTTTTTCTGTTTATTATTTTTATTCCCCCCTTCCCCCATGGCTCCCTCATCTGTCTGCTCATTGTCTGCTCATCCTCTTTAGGAGACACTAGGAAATGAACCTAGGACCTCTCATGTGGGAGGCAAGTGCCCAACCACTTGAGCCACTTCCACTCCCTGCTGGTTGTGTTGTCTGCTCGTTGCGGCATCTGCTCATTGCAGCAACTGCTCATTGTGGTGTCTTGCTCGTTGCAGTGTCTGCTCATTGCAGCATCTGCTCATCTTCTTTAGGAGGCACCAGGAACTGAACCTGGGATCTCCCATGTGGGAGGCAGGTGCCCATTTAACAACACGGTTTGAGAAGTGCTAGTGAAGGTTAGTTTATCTACAAGTTTAATAAGTAAAATAAAGAGGAAAGTAGCTACATGAGTTGCAGGGCTTATGTGAGGGTGATTGGTTAGTATGTTTACATTTTTTAATGGGGAAAATTGAGATGTAATTTTGTCAGAGAGGAATTACAGATTATAGATGCAGAGAGAGAAAGGCAGAGATTGACTGAGACTAAATGAAGGGTGGCTGTTGGGTATGGGCCCAAGCAGATGATAGCTCATGGAAGGGTATAGACCCAAGAGCTCAAGTAGAAGGAAGAGACTGATTCTTTGTCTGGTCCAGTGGTTCTCAACTGAGTGGGTTTGGAGGATTGGGGAATGACATCTGAAGACATTTTTGGTCATCACGACTGGGGTTGGGGCATTTAGTGGTGAGTGGTCCGGGATGCTGCTAAATATCCAACAATGCACAGGGCAGCCATCCACAACAAAGAATTATCCAATCCAAAGTGTCTATAGTGCCAAGGTTGAAAACCCCTGAGCTAGTTAAGAGGGAAAGAAAATATTATGGGACCACGCAAAGTAACATTCCTATGTAAGAGCTTTCAACTGTAGACACTTGAACCCTATGTTAATCTAATTAAAATGGAAAGCCATACCCAACAATACTAACAATGCTTTATTTATTGACATGAACCAAAAGTTAAAATTTGCTCAGCACAGTCCTTATGCCTCAGTAGTTTTCCTCATGGGTGCACATAATAAAAGACAAGTATTTTGAAATTCAATTTTTAATTGCATGCACATGTCCAGTGAGCAAGTCAGTAAAAATACTTTTGTTAACTTTAAAATAACAACATTCTAGCAGTAAACATTTCATTAACTTAATATGGCAAACAATAATCCACATAGTTTTTAAAACATAGCTGCCAATCTCTCATCCTGTTTAATTATTAAATGATTTTGAGAGAACTGTTCTTCCAGGTCATTATTCTGTTTCTCACGAATAGCTATATTTTTCTAATCAAATCAAAGTCAAAAGGGACTGATAGATCAGAATGCAAGGATGAACCATAATTTCATTGCTTGTCAATACCTGCTTCATAAGAATCTTGATTTTACTACTATTCTGTTGCTACAATTTTCTTATTTTCTAATGTATAAAAATTAAAAGAATTGTTGTGGAATCTTTCATTTTAATCCAAACCATACTTTGTCTTCAGTCTTCTGAGTTTCTCTTATGGTATAAGAACTTTTTAAAAGGCCATTTCTAAAGTCCTATTGCCTGTTTTTCAGTTTGATTCTGACTGGCAGCTAGCTTGTTCAAACAAGAAAAAAACTTATCCTTTCTATTTACTTCCTCCAAATATGGAAAGGTGCACTTGTCTGGATTGTCTCTAATTTTTACAGAAACATCTGCTATGATGACATTTTAACTTCCAACATTGACCATTTGTCCTTGGGAACAGTTCTTCCATTTTGTAATTTATGCCTTGGCCATAAATCTAGCAGGTGCCTTATTTCTTCTGCTTTCTACCTTGTTTTCTATTAATACTTACTTCAGAGTACTAAGTAAGTGGGAACATTCTGTGTCTCCAAATTTCTGTATGGAATTATTAGAAATGTGGTGTTACTGTGTTTATACCTTTAGAGCAGGTACATTTTTTTAATGAACTGCAAAGGAAAAATTAAAGTGGTTTTTCTCAACAATTTCTTATTTATTTATTTATTTATTTTATTACATATCTCCCCTTCCCACCGCTGCGGCGACGCGCCGAGAGTGGTCACTGTGCAGGCGCGGCTTTCCCCGCTTGTGGGCGGTCTCTGCATCCATTCACGGCCGGCGCTTGCTTCAGTTCGCGGGTAGCTGCTGCGCTCCATCCGCGGGCGACCTGCCCTGCCCGTGGTGGCTCTTGCCCTGTCCGTGGCAGCTTCTTGCCCTGCCCACGGCGGCTCCGTTCCGCCCATGGCGGCTTGCCATTCTCAAGGCGGTCTGCCCGCTAGGAGAGGTCCCCAGGAATCGAACCCAGGGCCTCCCATGTGGTATGCCGGCGCCCTATCCACTGGGCTATCGAGCCGGCCCCTCAACAATTTCTTTAGTTTAATAGTGAGGGTAAACTAGCTTAACATTTGTCTAGTGATTCACAGTTCAAAAAGACACTTTCATTTGCATTATCTCATTTGGACCTAGCAACAACTATATGAAATGGGTATTATTATTACTATTCTCTTTTTGGAGATAAATGAACTGTAAATCTAAGTAAGGCTTATGATTCCAAAGCTCACAAAGTCCAAAGTGAACCTCTGCAAATTAACAGCCAGGTGTTCTGATTCCTGCTTTATACACTCCAGTTTTGAGTTCTGCTCTGCTTCCTCAGGGACCATTGCCAACATATCTAGGACTCTAGGTAATGCATGGGTGAAGGAGACAAACAAGGTTTCTTAGTTTGCTGAAGGCTGTCAATGCAAAATACCAGAAATGGGATGGCTTTACAATGGGTATTTATTATGTTAAAAGCTTATAGTTCTGAAGCCATGAATATGTCCAAATCAAGGCATCAGAAGACAAGCTGTCATACCAAAGGTCAGCTGCTGGAGATACCAGATTCCTGCCACGTGGCAAAGTAAATCGCAGCCAGTGTCTGCCTTCTCCTCCAGGTTCACTTTCTCCCTGAGCTCAGCTGTGGACAATCACACATATGGTTCATCTCTCCCCGGGCCTCATCTTTTCAGCTTCAGTGATTCCACCCTCCCACCTCTCTCTCAGTCTCTCAGGATTTCTCTGTCTTTTTGTGGTTGTAGGCAATCCTAGAGTCCTCTCTCACATAGCAGGGTAAAAATGGCTTTCTCTGTGTGTCTGTACATTTCTCTCATTTATATAGGCCTCCAGCAAAGGGGCCAAGACCCACCCTGTGTCGTGTGTCACGGAAGTACTCCAATCAAAGGCCTCCAACTGAATTCAATCCAGTCAAAGTGTCCCATACCCACAGAAATGGGTTAACTCCAAGAACATGATCTTTTCTGGGATTCAGAAAAAGCTTTAAACTGTCACACGGGAAACCCCACCAGGCAAGAAGAATATCTCTTCCTATTCTAAAATCTAGTGCTGCTCTCCCCCATTCTTCTGAAGCTCCAGTACTGGAGCACTTCTCTTTTGGTGGTTTCCCCAGTTGGCTTCAGCCTTCCATCCCATTTCTTGTAGGAGCTGTGACCCTATTCATAATTTTTAAATTAAAAATTAGGCACTGATGGGAAGCAGCTGTGGCTCAGTTGGTTGGGCTCCCGTTTACCATATGGGAGGCTCCCGGTTTGATTCCCGGGGCCTCCTGGTGAAGGCAAGCCGGCCTGCATGGCTTGGTGAGCTGACTGCCCAGCATGGTGTGGTGAGGTGCTAGCGTAGCAAGATGACCCAACAAAGGGATACAAGCAGGCACAGAAAAACACAAAAGCAAATGGACACAGTGAGCACAAGCAGCAAGTAGAGGGGGGATACATAAATAAATAAATTAATTAATTAATTAAATGGAAAACAGAAAACATTATTTTTTTAAATTAGGCATTGATATGATAGAAAAGACAATGGAAATAAACTTTTATTTATTCAATTCTTTTTTTTTTAAGATTTATTTATTTTATTACATATCTCCCCTTCCCCCCCACTGCAGTGACACGCCGAGAGTGGTCACTGCGCAGGTGCGGCTTTCCCCGCTTGTGGGCGGCTTCTGCTTCCATTCACAACCGGCTTTCAGTTCGCGGGTGGCTGGCTGTGCTCCATTCTTGGGCGACCTGCCCTGCCCGTGGCAGTTTTTTGCCCTGCCCACGGTGGCTCTGGCCCGTCCATGGCAGCTTGCCATTCTCAAGGCGGTCTGCCCGCTAGGAGAGGTCCCCGGGAACCGAACCCGGGGCCTCCCATGTGGTATGCCGGTGCCCTATTCACTGGGCTATCGAGCTGGCCCCTATTTATTCAATTCAATTGCACAAAAAGTCATGACTGTACATAGTTACTATGAAGATTTGAAGTGGATAAAGAAACTGTAGTAGTTCTTCCCTTAGTTCTAAAACACTTGGCACCTGCTTAATAGTGGAAGAGTGAATTATACCCACCAATGAGCAATAATGTCAGTGTTTATTTCTGAATGTAATATTAAGAAGGCTGAGTCTTAAAATCCTGTAAAATGATTGTTTTTGCAATTCTCTATTTCCATTTATGTGTTTGTGTGAGTGAGAGAAAGAGAATATATTTAACTCCTATGTACTGAGCAGCTATTTTATGCTAGATGCTGCTTTAAGCCCTAGAAATAGTATACTGAGCAAAACAAAGTGACAGCCCTAGTGGAATTTCCACTGGGAAGTGGGAAGGAGGGAGGTCAAGAGAAGACAGAAGGGCAAAGACAGACAGATAGATATCCTGTTTCTATATCAGGATTTGAACCAACAACCACAGCTAAATGACTAAGTCACATCACCCAGTCATCAAAAACCTTAACATTGATCCATTCACCCACCCATTCACCAACCCGCCAACCCAAGAGACTTACACTGAGAGTGAGCCTGTGACCATCAGGCACTTTAAGTGTGGGGAGATAACAAGGTAAATTATTGAACCCTGATCATACCTGCTCTCAACCTAAAATCAAATCAACATATGTTTATTGAATATGTATTGTGTCTTCCAACACTGGTTTTCAGTCCTGGCTACAATTAGAATGACAGACAGTTTTTAAAATTTTTCTATGCTTGTCCTCCACTCAACCAATTAAATCAGAAGTTGGGGATGATTTCCTGACATCAATATTTTTTAAAAGCTACCTGGGTGATTCTAGTATGCGGCCAGAGTAGAAAACACATTTCCCATCAGGTGCCTAAAAGGGAAAAAGAAAAAGTAAGAAAAAAATCCACCCATGTTTGTAAAAGATAGTACCTTTTCAGAATTCTTTAAAGAAGGGGGAGTGAGGGGTAGAGAGCAAATACTTAATTTCCCTTTATATTTTTATTCAGAAAAGTAATGTATTGCCTCCTTTTATATGCAGAGAGGAAATGGAAAAAGTATAAAGTAAGCTCCTTCTCTGAAACTTAAACTTTGATTGGAAATAAAAGGCATCGTATTCTAAGATACTATTTATTTTAAAATGTTAGAGTACTCAAGAAATATCCCCAGATGACAAAAGACACACATAATCTGGTCTATGAGTTCCCATAAGGACAAAAGACACTGAGGGTCATGAGCTTTTCTGATGTGAAACCAAGAAAATCTTTCCTCCCCACACTAAGTAAAAACCTCATTAGTTTTATGGCAGAAAATTCCCACTCATTTGCAAATAAGCAGCCCATGTCTTATTGAAGCAGAGGATTTTCTCATTAAAAATAAATGTGTGACTGACACAGTAAGTATTATAGTGGGGCTACTGAGGGTTCTGGAGACATCCAGACACTATAGGCAGGGCTGACAGCTCAGGAGCTTAGTGCCCTACCAATGGGCCCTTCTTTGGTATTTATGCTCCCCAGTGTAACAGAGTTGGACTCAGTCGTGGTTTCCCTACACATGGCTCTTCTGCCCCTTCTATTTGAACCTAAAGTTAGTACTAGTGTTGATAGGTTTATGACCAAGAAACTTAAATCTTTGGGTTGTTCATGTGCCATTTGGGCCCTGCATCTCAACAGAGTTGCAACACCTACTCTCCAGTTCATTGGGCTCACCCAGGACAACTAACAAAGAAATGATGATGGACAACGAACATACCAAGGAACAGAGAGAGTCTGTAGCTGCAAGCAAGATAGTCCTATCCATCTGCCCCATGGGATCTAAGCCCCCTCTCAATTAGAGGCAGAGTGGGTACACCATCCCAGAATACTCAGGATTGGGGAATGAACGATAGACTAGAGCAGACTTACTGTTATTCTACAATAGACTTATTGTTATTCTAGCAATGGAAGAACTTTTATCATTGATATAGAGGCAGTGGCCTCTGGAGGTTCTGAGGGGAGAGAGAGGGGAAAAATAGTTGTACTATGGGAGCATTTTCAGGACATTGGAATTGTCCTGAATGATGTTGCAATGACAGATGCAGGCCATTATATATCTTGTCATAACTTAACAAAATTGTGTGTGAGAGAGTTTAAACTATACTGTAACTATAATACACACTTAGTGGCAATGCTCCAATATATGTTCATCAGTTATAACAAATGTACCACACTAATGAAGGATGTTAATGTGGGAAAGTGTGGGAGGGATAGGGAGTGGGGCATATGGAAATCCCCTACATTTTTTATGTAACATTGATGTAATCTAAGCATCTTTTAAAAAAAAATTTTAAGTATTTAAAAAATAAAATAAAATAAATGTTGGGGGCAGATGTGGCTCAAACAGTTGAGTGCCTGCTTCCCACATGGGAGGTCCTGGATTCGATCCCTGGTGCCTCCTAAAAACAAAAACAAATAACAAGCAAATAAACCAAAAAAAAAAAAAAACTACTCAAGGGAGCTGATGTGGGTTGTGGTTGAATGCCAGCTTCCCACATAGGAGGTCCCAGGTTCAATTTCTGGTCCTCTAAATAAACAAATAAATAAATATGTTATCTTTGCTCACTGATTCTTTCTTCTGCCAACTCCAAATTACTTTTGAAACCCTTTAGGGAATTTTTCATTTCAATTGTCTTAAACTCCAGAAATTTCTATCTCAATATTTAGATTCTCATATCATTCATTCATTGATTGCCTGATATCCTTTTGCTCCTTTTCCGTGTTTTCCTTTATCTCCTTGAGCATATTGAGAATCATTTCTTTAAAGTCTTTGTCCAGTATGTCCAAAATCTGGTTTTCCTCATTGATGGTTTCCAGATTATCATGTTCCTTTGGGTGGGTGATCATTTCCTGTTTCTTTGTGTATCTTGTAATCTTTTGTTGCACACTGTACATTTTAATATTTTAAAGTGTTAACTCTGGGCATTAGTCCCTGAGCTTTCTGTTCCTTAAGTTTGCATCCAGCTAGTGATATGACAGAGATTTCCTTGAGTGCCAGAAGCTAACAAAAACAGACAAACCAACACAAGAAACACTTTTCACAGTCTGGAAATTGGCTTTACATAGGCTGGTGCTCCCTTTCAAAGTTTACCCTCCTATCAAGATCAGTCCAAGGCAAATGAGAAGTACAGGTTCTTCTCCATCATTTCTGAGCCAAAGGTTTGTCCTGTGCTTTCACTTGCTTATGGCCTAAGGAATTCCCTTGTTTGCAGGAATTTGAATGTCCCCTCTACTCCTTATGAAATAGACTGTATCCCTCTTCAGGGTGCTCTATTATATGACTTAAAGCAGTAATCCTTTGTCCCAGACTACCTTGACTTAATTGTTTCTTATATTTCTTTAGCTGTCTGCAAGCTGCTTCTGCCTGCAGGGCAAGTTCTGGGAAGGCAAGCTTGAGATGAGCTTCCTAGTTCAGTCTTTCAGGCTGCCAGCCATCAAATTTATGTGGAAGGTTGAGGAGTCCTGTGAAGGTTTGGAGCTATTTATCCTAGAAAAACATCTTAAATTTAAACCATTCCTGTGTGTGTGAACCCTTGGTAAGTAGGACCTTTTGATGAGGTTACTTCAGTTAAGATGTGGCTCAATTCAATCAGGATGGGTCTTAATCCTATTAATGGTGTCCTTTATAAGCAAAATGAAATTCAGACACACACAGAGAAAGCCACAGAGGGAGCAGCCAGAAGCTGAAATCAATGGAATATAGAGCAGAAGGGAGAGATCATGTGTATTTTCATATGTCAAAAGAGCCCAGGACCAAGGATCATGGGCAGCCAGCCCCAGAATGCCAGTCTTCAAGAAGAAACCATCGCCTTGATGACTCCTTGATTTGGACTTTTTCCTAGCCTCAAAACCGTGAGCAATAAAATCTCTTTGTTTAAGCCAACCCATTGCATGGTATTTGTTTGAGCAGCCAACAAAACTAAAACAGGCCCCAAATAGCCGAAACCATATTGGAAAAGAAGAACAAAGATGGAAAACAAAGATTTCTCAATTTTAAAGCTTACTACAAAGCTACAGTTATCAAAACAGCATGATACTGGCATAAGGACAGACATATAGAACATTGGAATCAAAATGAGAATTCAGAAATAAACCTCATATCTATGGCCAATAGATTTTTTACAAGTCCATTCAATTGGGAAAGAGAATCTCTTCAACAAATGATATTGGGAAAACTGGATATCCATATGCAAAAGAATGAAGATGGACCCTTACCTCACACTATATCCAAAAATTAACTCAAACTTAACTCAGAAAACTAAATATAAGATTTAAAAAACTATAAAGCTCCTAGAAGAAAACATAGGGAAGCATCTTCAGGACCTTGTGTTAGGCAATAGAGTCTTAGATTTTATACCAAAAGTGTAAGCAACAAAAGAAAAAATAGATAGATGGGACTTCATCAAAATTAAAAACTTTTGTGCTTCAAAGGATTTCATCATGAAAGTAAAACAACAACCTACACAATGGGAGAAAATATTTGGAAATCATATATCTGATAAGGGTTTAATATTCAGAATATATTAAAAAATCCTACAACTCAACAAAAAGACAACCCAAATATAAAATGGGCAAAGGACTTAAATAGACATTTCTCTAAAGAAGATATACAAATGGCCAAAAAGCAAATGAAGAGATCTCTAACATCATTAGCCATTAGGGAAATGCAGAACAAAACCTCAATAAGATACCATTTCACACCCACTAAAATGGCTACTATTCAAGAAATGGAAAATTACAAGTGTTAGAGAGGATGTGGAGAAGTAGGAACTCTCATCCAATGTTGGTGGGAATATAAAACAATACAGCTGCTATAGAAGACAGTTTGGTGGTTCCTTAGGAAATTAAGTATAGAATTACCATATGACCCAGCAATCCACTTCTAGGTATACACCCAAAAGATTTGAAATCAGGGACTTGAACAGATATTTGCATACCAGTGTTCATAATGGCATTATTCTCAATTGCCCAAATATGGAAACAACCCAAGTGTCCACCAACAGATGAATGGATAAACAAAATGTGGTATACATAAATGGAATATTGTTCAGCCATAAAATTTATTGAAGTTCTGATCCTGCAACAACATGAATGAACCTTGAAGATATCATGTTGAGTGAAGTAAGCCAGACACAGAAGGACAAATATTGTAAGATCTCACTGATATGAAATAACCAGAATTAACAAAGTCATAGAAGGTGGAGGGACCAGGGTCCCAGGGAATGGGGAGTTAATGCTTAGTTGGTACAGAATTTCAGTGATCCTTTTTGTCACCACCTCTGAAGTGAATAGTAGAATGGATTTGTTAATAGTTAAAAACTTCATTTGCAGAGCTATGAAACTAGAGAATATTTTTGAAAAGATAAAATAAGGAAAGCATGAGATAATAGAGTGTTGATTTCCCATAAATACCAAATATCTGGCAACCTAATTCAGAAGTCACTCTCTTATTACACAACCTTATTAAAATGTAAATGAAACTATAAGGTATTCTTAAGAATGAAGGCTCAGACTTTCCACATTGAGTCAAGTTCAAGTTTAATAAAATTTTTCAGAAGAGTCATTCTAGGCTCTTTCTAGAGCGTAGTGCAAAAACCAGTTAATCTTGTGTAGAAATTCAGAATCATATTGCACTATTGAAGGAGTAATCTAAGGAAGATCTGTTACCATCTGCAGAATTACTTAGTTCCATAGAATTATATATATTTTAAAGGATAAATCTATCCTAGGTATCACTATTTTACATCTGTAAGTGTTGGGTTCTAACTATAGTGTAGAACATTTAAAAATCTTTAAATAAGATGTTTTAGTACATTTTGTATGTGTTTAAATATATGTGTACCAACATATTGTAAGAATGGAGGTTGGGTGGAGCTATATTTATATACATATCCAAAGAACATGCATTTTTGGAAATAGACATTTACCAAACACTTACCAAGGGAAGAAGGAGTTGTGGTTGTTACCACTTTTCTAGGAGAAAAATGCGGCCTATTTGTAGAATTTCATTCCTCAATATGAGAACTTTGGCCATACTCTTATTCCTCTTCTTATCTCCTGACTACCTTTTGATATCATAATTGTTTGTTTTTTTTAAAACAACCCCCTCCTGTTTTGCACTTGCTGTGTGCTCTCTGTGACTGCTTATCTTCTCTTTAGGAGGTATGGGAGAGAGGCACTCAATAAATTGAGCCACCTCAACTCCTGGTTTGTTGTGTCTCTCATTGTCTCTCCTCTTTGTCTCTTTTTGTTGTACCAGCTCTCTGCGTGGGCCAGCTCGCCTTCACCTGGAGGCCCCAGGAAAAGAACCCAGACCTTCTAAGTGGTAGATGGGAGCCTAATCGCTTGAGCCACATCCGCTTCCCTCATAATTGCTTATTAAGAGTTCTTTGGAGTAATTTTTTTTAAAGGAATCTCAAAATTTTTAGACTTCCTAATAATTATTTGGTATCGTGTTGCATTTTCCAGAGAAAGAGTGGTTCCTTCTCCTCTGTTATCTGTAATCTGTCTTCTCTTAATTCTATAACTACTGGTTTCCTTCAGTACAAGCACCTGCAGTTGGGTCCTCTCTCTCCTTTGTATCTTAGGCTTCGCCTTTTCTTTCTACCATCTCCTTCCCTTCAACCAAAGAACATTCAGACTTTCTCACTTAAAAAAGATAGGGGTGCAGGGTCACTGGACACTTTGGGAGTGGGGTGAGGGAAGAGCAATTGTAATGCGGGGTTTTTTTGGGGGGGACCTTGGAATTGTCATGGGTGATACTGCAATGGAGGATGTAGGCCATTTTGTATCATCATGTATCATTCAGAACTGTATGGGAGAAAGGGTCGTCTACAGCCTGAACTGTGATCTATGCTTGATGGCAAAGCCCCAAAATGTGTTTATCTTTCACAGGCGTTATGCCACACTGAGGGATGTGTATGGGGGTGTTGTGGGAGGGGTGGGGGGGTGGCATATGGGTACTCCTGGAATCTCTGTGTAACATTTATGTAATCA
>PVKH010017007.1:0-15552 GCA_004027955.1 Chaetophractus vellerosus | reverse complement strand
TCCCCCCCGTTGCGGCGACGCGCCGAGACTTGGTCACTGCGCAGGCGCGGCTTTCCCCGCTTGTGGGCGGCTTCTGCTTCCATCACGGCCGGCTCCAGTTCGCGGGTGGCTGGCTGTGCTCGATTTGCAGGCGACCTGCCCTGCCCGTGGCGGCTTTTGCCTGTCTGTGGCAGCTTTTTGCCCTGCCCACGGCGGCTCCAGCCCGCCCATGGCGGCTTCCATTCTCAAGGCGGTCTGCCCGCTAGGAGAGGTCCCGGGAACCGAACCCAGGGCCTCCCATGTGGTTTCCCAGCGAGCTCTTTATCCACTGAGCTATCTAGCCGGGCCCTAATCTCTGCATTTTGATTGGAAAATTTAATCCATTTACCTTTAAGGTAATTACTGATAAAGAATGACATTTCTGCTATTTTCTTATTGCATTTTGTATGTCAATATCACTTTTTTTGTCCCTCCTTTCCTCCATTTCTGCCTTCTTTTTTTGTTTAAATGACCTTCTATAATGATCCTTTGGACTCTCTTCTCACTCCTGTTTGTGTACACTTTTTAGATTTTTAAAAAATTATCACCATGGGGACTACATTATACATCCTAAATATAATACAATTAAGTTTATATTGATACCAGCTTAACTGCAATATCCTACATATATGCTCTATCTATGTATCCCCATCCTTCCTTTCTCATGGCACATATTATATTGTCATATATTCTGTGCCATGTAGTGAGTTTTTGAGCTTACTTTTTATGCATTTGAATTTTAAGCCATATAAGAAGTAAAATACAGGGCTACATATTAAAAACGCAGTAATACTCACATTTCTCTTTACCCAGGTAGTATATACTGGAGATTAACGTCTTCATATGCCTTTGACTTACTGTATAGGGTCCTTTTGTTTCAACATGAAGAACTCCATTTAGCATTTCTTCTAAGGCATATCTAGAGGTAATAAACTCTGTCAGTTTTTATCCATAAATATCTTAATTTCTTCTTTATATTTTAAGAACAGCTCTGCCAGATTCTTGGATTACATTGGTTTTTTTTTTTTTTCTTTCAGCACTTTAAATATGCCATCCTATTGTCTTCTGGTCTCCATAGTTTCTATTAAGGAATTTGATGTTTTTCTTAATAAGAATCCCTCATATGTGCTGTGTCACTTGTTTCTTTCTGTTTTCAAGATTTGGCTTTGTTCTTTGTAGTCAAAAGTTTGATTATAATTTTTCTTAGTGTGGATTCCTTTGAGTTTATCCTGCTTGACATTTTTGAGCTTCTTGGAAATATATATTTGTAACTTTTATCATATTTGGGAAGTTTTCAGCCATTATTTCTTCAAATACTTTTCCCCCATTAACTCTCTTCTCCTTTAGGACTGCTATGATGAGCATATTGGTGTGATTGATGGTGTCCCATAGCTTCTTCAGTTTTTGTCTTTTCTATTTTTGTTATTTTTTTCTTCCTGACCTTCAGGCTGGACAATTTCAATAATCTTATCTTCATCTTCACTGATCCTTTCTGCTACCTCCTTCATTCTGCTATTGCACCTGTCTGTTGAATTTTTCATTTCAGTCATTGTATTTTCAGCTTCAGAATTTCCATTTGGTTCTCCTTTATCATTTCTATGTCCTTATTGACATTCTCACTTTCTTCATATATTTTTTCCTGATTTTCTTTAGTTCTTTTTCCATATTTTCTTTTAATTCATTAATTTTATTTAAGAGAGCTGATCTAAGATCTTTGCTTATTAACTGCAGAGACTAAGCTTTCTCTGGAGCAGTTTCTGTTGTATTCTTTTTTTCCTACTCTTAGTAGGCCATAATTTCTATCTCCTTGTATTTTTTTTTAAATTTCTGTTAATAAATGGACAATCTGAGTGTTATGTTTTAGTGACTCTGGAAATCTAATTTTCCTATTCCTCATTCCATCAGAGAAAGAATGAAAAAATATACAAATAAGAAAATTTAAAAAATCAAAAAGAGAAAGAAAGAAAACAAAAATATATATGAGTACGAATGAATAACAACACTTCCTCAAAAAAGAAGTTATATTCTCCCTTGGGCTCCCAAGCCTCTCAGTAGATCCCACTGGGGAGTCAGAAGCTGTTGCTGGTGAGGCCAAAAGCAAGGCCAGAATTTGAGCTTGTCCCTCAAGAAACTGTGAGACTACCAACAAAATAGAAAGAAAGGGACCTAATCAAATTCCACCTCAAAAGAAAAGGTGCACTGGCTCTAAATCCTCTTCAGTATCTTGATTGTGGGAATGGTTTCATGGGTATATATATATATGTCAAAGCTTATCAAATTTTACACTTTAATATGTGGAGTTTATTGTATGTCATTTATACCACATTAAATTTTTTAAAATATGTATTTCTGATAGAATTTCACTTTCTTTCAAAAAAGAAGAGGCTAGGATGTTTTTTTTCTCAGCACTTTTATTGTACATTTTACTGGAGACATTGATCAGTGTAATGACAGAGACAGAGAGGGAAATAGAAAGATAGAAAGTGCACACAATAATGGAAATGGAAAGGAAAACCTGTTTTTATTTGTAGATGCCATGATCGTGTACATATAATTGAATTTTAAAAGCTGCAAATTAGAAATCTATCACAGAAATTAGGAAAATAATAGCAAAACAAGAATGTATAAATGATAGTTTTAAAAATAACAAATAAAATACAAAAAATAAAAAGTTTGGAAAAGTAAACATAATTTAAATATATAAATTTTAAAAAAAAATTTTAACATGTCTTCCAACACTGTAAGATCTGTTGTCTTGTATGTACAGTGACATTTTCTTGCATTTATTCCCCTAGTGCCTTTATTTTTTTCATTTTGTCTTCAAAGAAGCTTTAGGTTACCGAAAAGTGATGTTTAGGATATAGGATATTCCCATATACCTAACATCCTCTCCCTTTCTCCCTTTCCCCTATTAATAATATTTTACATGTGGGTGTGACATTTGTTACAATTGATGTACAAATATTGAAACATTGCTATGAAACATGGCCATTGATTTACAATATGTTTTATACTTTGGACCATACACTTTTATAAATTTTGATGAAATTTAACATGGCCTATATCCATTGCAATGACAGATACAGGCCATTATGTATCTTGTCATAACTTACAAAATTGTGCAGAAGAGAGTGTAACTATAATGTAAATGATGATCCATGCTTAGTGGCAATGAGCCAAAATGTGTTCATCAATTTTAACAAATATACCACACTTTGAAGGGTGTTGTTAATTTGGGAAAATGTGGAAGGGGTAGGGAGCGGGGCATATGGGAATCCCTTATATTTTTTATGTAACATTTATGTAATCTAAATATCTTTTAAAAATGTTTATTAAAAATGAAGGTATTTTCAAATATTCAACATGGCTTGGAAAAGTTTGTGACAAACTGAATATTTGATCATGTATTGATTATACAACTCAAAATCCATTCCAGGGTGGTTAAAAATGTAAATATATATATATATAAATGAAAATTATAAAGCTTTTCAGAAGATAATATCACATATAAAGTTGAGAAACAATAAAATAATAATTAATGGTTAGTGCTGTGTCCGTAGGGAGTGGGTTTGGTGACTAACACACAATTAAAATGCTGAGGTAGAAGCTATGGGCTTTCTTGTCCACTTATTTGGAACATTGAGAGGAAGCCTTCTAGTTTCCTTGCTCCATGTCATGCTTAGGCAGAGAAGTCCTGGAATGTATTTTCTGTTTCTTCATTACTGTTTTGATGTTAAGCATATTAGGAATTATTTATAAACTATAGTTGTAAATGGGGGGAGAGACACTTTTGAAATAATGACTGCTGACTCAAAGAGGCATTGTGTAGAAGACTGGTTACCAGAGCAGGTCATAGTCACAAATAGAGGTAATAGCACTGACCAGAGTCAAAAGCAGCAGTTGCTTTCCACACACCCCACAACAGGCATTAATTGTGTCATATCAAATGGTTATTTTTATCTATAGTGTTTTTATTTTTAATATTTACAATACTCTATATTAATGTCGTGATAAATAAAAGACCATTTCAGTGCATTTAATAACAAAATAATTTACTCTTTTCCCCATTGTTTCATTACAATCTTAATTATATTCTTTTAGGTAACTGGAATCCATCAGTAAACAAATGAAAAGTTCCTATTTTTTAATTTGTCTAAATCTTTGCTGTCCAAAATAGTAGCCATTAGCCACATGTGGTTTTATAAATATTTAAATTAAGTAAATACAATTTAAAATTCTTTTCCTCAATCAAAGTAGACACATCCCAACTATTTGATATCTGTTTGTGGCTAGTGACTACCATATTGGCCAGCACAACTTATAGAACATTCCCATCATTGCAGAAAGTTTTAATGAATTGGACAGTACTAGTCTACATCATTGGTTGCCAGGCTTTTGCATACTACCTATATTCAGTTGTGCTTGCATAGAATAAATGTCTTTTTAAATCACTTTTGAATGATATCAGGGTTACATATTAAGACCATGAAAATATAGGCAGAAAAAACAGCAATGAGATACATTTACTCATAAGTGGTATGGCTTTAAGTCTTATGAACTTTGTAAATGCATATTATAAGTTTTTTGTCATTTTATTATTAAACTATGTTTTGAAAATTCAATCTATTGGAAGCTATCAGTTTCTCTCATTAAGTCTGGAATGTGAATGTCTAAGGTTCATGATAAATTTACTATTATCTGGGGACAAGTGTAAATAATACTCTCTGAGCTTCAGAGAGGCTGTTATCCAAGGTCTAGTTCAATTAAGAGTCAAAATAGCAGACTCGATAACATACTATATACTATGTAACCAAGGCAACTGCACTGTACTACTCCACAGAGCTCCATTCAAATCTTCCTTTACAGTGATATTTGGAAACTTCCAATAAATGTTCTAGTTTGTTATTTTGTAATAATATGGTTGTAATATGTTCAATTACCCTTCAAAGTAAAGTTTACAGTATTTCTTTAAATTCATGAAATGATCCATTAGATATTTTTATTGAAATGAAGTTCTCTTACTTCTCAATAAGAATTGTTTAAATAATTGCCAAGTTTATTAAGTAAAAAGTATTTGTAGACACCTTTATGTTAGAATTACTATTCTGTTTCCTATTATTTAAATCTGTAGAGTTATCAAATTTAATTTGAATTAAAATTCATAGCAACATGGTATACTTCCAGACCTCCAGAGATTGTGAAACAATACTGACTACTGATTTTCTATATTAATTCTTATAGATACCCATGGGCCAACTGAAAGCTGTTGAAATTAGTACATAGTTTGAAAAATTTGATGAAGCAGAATAAATATCCAGAAATAATTATTTTCAGGGCATCATAGAATGTTCTGAATGAGTGACCATGAATTAGTTACAAAATAAATTCAATACATTTTAAATAAACTATATAGAGACTATGATTCCTGATCATATTACAATAATGTAAAAATCAACAGCAGAGGATAATTGTGACTATTCATCATTTTTGAAAACAAAAGTTTTGAATAACCTTTGGGTAAAGAAGAATAATAAGGGTGTTTAAGAAATGTACCAAAGTGTAAAACACTATAAAACATTTAATGGCATGTGTATAGCATGAGAATAAGAGTAGTTACAAGGACATCTAGAACTAAGAATATTTACTATAGTACTGGTTTTCTATTGATACCATAGCAAATTACCAAGGAGACTTAAAAAAACACAAATTTATTATCTTACACTTTTGCAAGTTCAGAAGTCTGACGTGGGACTAACCATGTGAAAATGAAGAGGTAAGCATGGCAGTGCTTATGGAAACTCTAGAGAATAATCTGTTCCTTTGGATTTTCCAGCTTGTAGAAGCTGCCCTTCTTCCTTGCAAGTCTGGTTGGGCCTCTTCTTTCACCTTCATAGTCAACAATAGCAGAAAAAACCCTCATATGCTATCTTTCTGCCATAATCTTCTGCATCCCTTTTCCACTTTTAAAAATTCATGTTTTCAGATTGGACTTAAAATGACAAGGTCCTTAAACTTAATTACATCCTCATTGTTCCTTTTCCATATAACATAATGTATGCACAGATTCTGGGGATTAGGGAATGAGCATCTTTGGAAAGGAATCATTATTCTGCCTGCCACAGCCAGTAAAAATAGAAAATGAAACCCATGAAACATAACACTCTAGAAACTATAAAAGAACAAAAAAACACAAATAAACTTAAAAATGAGTTCAGAAATAAGTAAAATAAGGAGAATTGTGGAGATATTTAAAATTCTGATTTTAGGTAAACATCATAGATAGTATGAAGAAAAATAGAGGTGATAAAATATCTGAAATCTATAATGAACAGTAGGAAAAGCAGATGCAACAAATTAAAGGAAATAAAATGTTATTTTAAGAATAGTTCAATTAAACTGAAAATATTACACAAAATGGACATATTTCTTTGAAGATTATCAAATCTAAATTGATATAAGAAATGAAGTACTGGATTGAAAGAAATTTAAAAGGAAATTTATTTAATGCACATTCCCAAACCCTAGGCAACCATGACCTAATCATATATAGGTTATCAAAAAATATAGGACGCTAATGCTTATTAAGTTACTGTAACACTAACAAGAATATAGTCACTAAAATTAGAAAAAAATATATTAACCATCCTTTTATGAAAGTATTTATAGCATTTCTTTAATGAATCTAAAATTATATTATGAAATAAAATATAGTTAGTATTTATCCCAGTAACGACATGGTAGTTTAATTCAAGATGAAAAGAAAGAGGGAAAATACACACTTTCCATGTGATTTATCATGTGAATGGCCTTAAAGAGGAACCTCATATGGCAGCTAAGGAATGATAGTAAAAAACAAGAAAGAAATAAAATAAAAACATTTGGAAAAGTTCATTTATGGTTTATAAAACTCTTATGAATTAGTACTAAACATGAACTTTTTTAACTTGATAAAGCTGTACAACAGAAAGATAAATAAATCTACTTACTGAAAACATTTTGAATTTAATTACTTATTATATTAGGATTTTTACTGTCATTATCACCAGAATCATCATTATGTTCCAGCCTAGTACTAGATTACCTAATAAATGTAGAAAGCAAACAAAATTAATTAAAGAATAATTTTAATAAATTAGGAAGTGGAGGAGACCGTATTTAGGGATGTTCGGATGTTATATTCTACTGCATAAGAAACCTAATAGATTTTGTAGAAAAACCCTTGCCTGAACCCTAAAAGAACAGGAGAGACCCAGGAAATTATAGGAAGATGAAGGAACAAGCAAAAATTTAATTTTCCTGAGAAGACAGAAGGAGACCACTTGTAGAAAGTGTGTGTTTTGAAGTGGAGCTCCATCGCCACCATTTCTACAAAAAAGAGAGCAAATATTTGGTATAGACATGGGGTGGGGAGGGGATGTGAGGATATTGTATAATTTTGCCATTTTCACTGAAAAGAAATTAAGGCTTACATGTGAGGATCATGTCCTGGAGGCTTGAAAAAAGAGGGAATGGATTTAAATAATTTTTGAAAGAGTGAGAGTGAACTGATGAGAAAAGCATAATAAGATTGCAATATTGAAGTTTAGGTTGATGTTGGTGTCTGGAGATTTTTAATAAAACCAGTATTTCAATGGTGTGATTTTTCTCTTAACTGCTAATGGGATCCAGAAGATGAAAGATTATACATCTTTGAAATTTAGTAAAGGAATAGGTGGAAAAGATAAAGGAAAAAGTAATTTGGTTGTTTGACAAAGGATTCTTTTTAAAAATGACTTATTAACCTTGGCAGAAGTTGTTTTGGCTTATTGTACACAATACAGATGAACTGAGAAAGTGAAGTAGATGTGCTTAATAAATATTAACAAAATAATAAGTCATTATCTTTAATATTTTTGTTAAAAGACCCATGAATAAGCACACTTAATAACAAGATGAAATCATTTCAATCAGGTTGTGCAAAAGGAAAAAACATCTAGTGTATTTTTGATGAAAATAAATTACCTCATCTATAACTTTTTAAATGTCTCTGTACTAACTAACATAAGATGCCTTTGGGCTTAAAAGTTTCCTCCAAGAAAAAAAGTGTAACATTTAAGATATGCATATGTTCTTCATATAACTTTACAGAAACAATAATTTTAATTGTGACGTTCATTTAATGTTCCTACAGGATACAATTCCCAAAAGAGCTCTATTTTGCATGTCATGCTTATAACCTTTCACATTTAAATATGCTTTTGCCAAGTGATTAGATTTGATCTGAAATGCTGTAACAGAGCCAATGCAAGCGATCATAATTTTAAAAGAGGAGTGCACATTAAGGTGTTACAGCCCTTATAAAATACATTTCTATCCCTAATCCTTTCATTAAAATATAATTTCTGGAAAACTATAGAATTACTGAACTACATTCAACTCACTCTCCAAATTACATCCCTAGTCTTATACAATAATATGCTACCAACATTTTATGTTAGTTACCTTAAGAATTTTAGACTATGAATTCAATGTATTCACCCACTATTCTGAAGACCTGAGAATTGCACCACAGGTTTAATATCTTTTATTCCATTTCCATCATCTAATCTAATTTCTCTGGATTTTCCCCTTTCCCCTTCATACTCTCATATGAGAACCTAACCATTTAGTCTTTGGGAACACATCTTTCTGCTTTGTCTAATCAGTCCCTCAGAGTGTACATTTTAATTTTCTGCTGGTAAATTTTTGTCTATTTTTCATGCAACTAAGAAAAATGCCTCCATGCAAATATTATAACAAATATATAAGAAGGCTAGTCTTGATGATACCTGTTTCAATACCACTACTTAATTCATGTTCATGATGTTTGTGAAATAATTAAAATTTGTTTTTCAGCATTTTTTGCTACAATGATAACCTTTTCTAGTTCTCCTCTGAATTAATGGGTGAGATTAACAGAAAGGGTACATAGTTTTTCTAAATCCTTTCTTGTACACTTTACTTGATTGAATTAATAACTTATGAAAAGATTCCTAATAAAGGATAATATGCCTCATTTATCTGGCTTAAGCAGTGAAGACAAAGGGACAGTTTCCCGTTTTGTTTCCACAGAGCAGGAATTCTCATAATAGGGGGTTTATCACTCAAGGTGAATTTGGATATTAATTGATGAAATGTTAACAATGATCACAGTACCGCCATGCTGCTGGGAACCTGACAATGCTCTTTTCTCTCACTGGGGACAGAAAAAGAATTAGCTTAATTGTCAATGGATAGTACCAACCAGCAGGACAAATGCTATGAAGAGGGCATAGTTATTTTTTCGTGATTTCTGTATTGTGGGAGAGTGGGTTGCTTACCATTGGGCTCCATGGCCGATGCTGTTTTTGGCCTACATTCTCAACTTTTCAATTAACACATTCTAAGTATTTGGAGGTAAACGAAAAAGAAACAAAAACACCAACTTTATTCTTCCTTGAAATATTTTGGAGAGTCTAAAAATGATGGTTGAGCTGCTTTTCAATAGGACTGCTGACAGCTCTTTAATGAGTTTTTATGTGCAGGCCCTGCTCTTTATTCTGAAAATAGAGTTAATGGAAAAGATGTCATGGGAGAGAGACAGAAGAGCCAGATCGATGAAATTTTTTACATCTTGAACTGTTTAATTCTATATTTCTCATCCATGAAAAACTATATGCAAATTTCTGTCACATTTGCCACTATAATTTGGATACTCTCTTACATGCAGTTGAACCTGCGCCTATGAGATATTATCTAAATATATCAAGTTTACAAATGAGCAAGTGTTTATTTCTAAGGCCTACTACTCATCAGAAAAAAAGTCCACATTCACAATGTTTGACTAATAATCAGATACTTATAAAATGTAATGCAAATGCAATGATAAAACTTGTAAATCTCAGACCTGATATTTGTATTTGTTAAAAGAATCTTTGAGGACTAGTATATATTTTATGGTTCTATAAATATTTGTGTTTATCACATGTGGTAAATTAAAGCATAAATAATTCTAGTGCCATTAAAGACACTTACTATGAGGAGAAATCTGCATCTGACCTATAGCTACCAATATTACACTCATTAAAATACATTGGTATGAATCCAGAATGAAAACAAGGATGAAGCAGTAATAAACAGAAACTGAATAGAAAGAAATTGTACTATGATGGGAAGCTGTATTTGGGAGTTAAGGAATATGAAGTTTGAAGAATAATTTGGCTTCAGATGATAAACATACAAAAGTCAAGATGGATATGTTGTCTTTTCAATTACATTCAGTTCTAGATATTTTCATATTTCCCTTTTGATTTTTTTTGATCCGTGAAATATTTGCCACCAGATCTTTGGGGATTTTTAGGTTTATTTCTGATAATTGATTACTGTTTTAACTCTATTGTGGTGAGAAAACATACTTTGCAAGACATGAGTCATTTTACATTTATCAAGAATGGTTTTAAGGACCAGAGTGTGCTCTGTATCTGTAAATGTTCCAGTGCAGCTATGTGCAGCTTACTGTTGTTGGACGGCATACTCTGTAAATATCGATTATTTCAAATGGCTGATACTGCTTTTCAATACTTTTATATTCTTATTGATTAGCTCCCCACTTTTATTATCAATTATGAGGAGAACAGTGTTTAAATCTCTGATTATAATTGTGTATTCATCTATTTCTCCTACTATTTCTATTAGTTTTGCTAAATGTGTTTTGAAGCTCTGTTATTGGTTTGTTTAATTTTAGATTGTTACATCCTCTTTTTAATGTTGTTATGTTTTTATATAATAAACTTTATTTTAAAGAAATTGTAGATTACAAAAAAGTTACATTGAAAGTATAGGGGAATCCAAAATACCCCAAAACTTACCCTCCCACACATTTCCCTGTTAATAACATCTTACATAAGTGTAGTACATGTGTTACAATTGATGAACAAATATTGAATCATTGCCACTAACCAAGGTCCATAGTTTACATTGTGGTTTACACTTTACATCATACAGTTTTATAGATTTTGACAAAATGTGTAGTGGCCTGTGTCTATCATTGCAATATCGTGCAGAACAATTCCAATACCCTAAAAATGCCCTATGTTCCACCTATTCTTCCCTCCCCCCTCACCTCAGAACCTCTGATAACCATTATGTTTATATCAATGTTACAAGTTCTTAAGTTACTACAATAATAATGTCTACTTTGGTCCGTGGTTGCATTCCCCCCTTATGTTTGTTCGTTTCTCAGTCTTGAGGATTTGGGGATGTTGATGCCTGCTCTGCTTCAGATTGAAAGGGGGCTTAGATCCCATGGGGTAGATGAAAGGAGCTGTTTTGCTTACAGTTGTAGATACTCTTAGTTTTTTGGGATGAGCGTTGTCCATCATCATCATTTTAAAAAAATATTTTTATTGAAGGAAATCACTCATACATGACATGCATAAACAATAACTGCATAGTAAAGATTGTGACCATACAAAATAAACATACATAACATCATACGGGGGTCTCATACATCACCCTTCCACCAACACTTTGCATTGTTGTGAAACATTTGTTACAAACTGTGCAAGAGCATCATCAAAATATTACTACTAACTTTAGTATCTATCTTACATTTGGTATATTTTCCCCCCAACCCCCCCTATTTTTTTAAAAAATATATTTTATTACAGAGGTTGTGTAGCATACATTTGGTACACTTTTTCAACACTTTTTCAAGATGTACTTCTCAGCACAGTACATCTTTGGCATTGATGCAAGAATATTATATTATTTCTGTTAACCACAGTCTATAGGTTGCACCAATTGTAGTTTTCCCATGCTTCTCCACATTCCCACCACCTTGCAATGGTGATATACATCTACTCTAGCTCACAGAAGGGCACCTGTACTCTCAACCACAATTCTCATCCACTCTGGGTTCACTGTGTTATTCAATCCCTAGATTATTCTTTAGCTTTCTTTCAATTTGACATTTACTTCCTCAGACTACACTTTTGAGCCACAATCCCATTTATAAACCAGTTGCTACTCACTGTAATGTGTGACCATCAACTCTAACCATTTCCACACTTTTACAGTCAAGTTAATTAAAGCTTCTACATTAAGCATGAGTAGTCCTTCTCAACCCTCCTCTTATCTCCCAATAACCTATACTCTAAGTTTTAACTCCATGTGTTTATTCTTCTTATTTAGCTCATATTAATGAGACCATGCAATGTTTGTCCTTTTGTGTCTGGCTTACTTCGCTTAGTATAATGTCTTCAAGATTCATCCATGTTATCATATGTGTCCCAATTTCATGTTTTCTTACTGCAGCATAGTATTCCATCGTATGTATACACCACATTATGTTTATCCATTCATTGGTAGATGGACTCTTGGGCTGTTTCCATCTTTTGGCAATTGTGAATAATGCTGCTATGAACAGCGTTGTGCAGATGTCTGTCTGTGTCATAGTTTCTAGTTCTTCTGGATATATTCCTAGGAGAGGAATTTCTGGATCATATGGCAGTTCTACATTATCTTCTTGAAGAACTGCCAAACTGTCTTCTACAAAGGCTGCACCATTTTACACTCCCACCAACAGTGAAGGAGTGTTCCTATTTCTCCACATCCTCTCCAGCACTTATTGTTGTCTGTTTTTTTTTTTTTTTAATAATGGTCATTCTATGAGGTTTTAAATGATATCTCTTTGTGTTTTAATTTGCATTTCCCTAATATCTAGTGATATGGAACTTTTTTTCATGTGCTTTTTGGTCATTTGTATTTCCTCTTTAGAGAAATGTCTATTTAAATCTTTTGCTCATTTCTTAATTGGATTGCTTGCTCTTTGATTGTTGAGTTGTATGATCTCTTTATATAGAATGGAAATCAAACTCTTATCAGATATGTGGTTTCCAATTTTTTTTCCCATTGAGTGGGCTGCCTTTTCACTTTCTTGATGAAGTCTTTTGAATCACAGAAGTGTTTCAGTATGAGGAGGTCCCATTTATCCATGGTTTCTTTCATTGTTCATGCTTTCAGTGTAAGGTTTAACAATCCAACACCTGCCACCAGGTCTTGAAAATGTTTCCTTACATTTTTTTCTAGGAGCTTTATTGTATTTGCTTTTATATTTCGGTCTTTGATCAATTTTAAGTTAACTTTTGTAAAAGGTGTGAAATAGGGGTCTTCTTTCTTTCTTTTGGCTATGGATATCCAGTTCTCCCAGCACCATTTGTTGAATAAACTGTTCTTTCCCAGCTATGTGAGTTTGACAGGCTTGTCAAAAATCTCTTGGCCATAGATGTAAGGGCCTGTTTCTTAACTATCAGTTTGGTTCCATTGGCTTATGTGTCTATCTTTATGCGAGTACCATGCTGTTTTTACTATTTTAGCTAGATAATATGATTTAAAGTCTGGAAGTGAGAGTCCTCCAACTTCACTTTTCCTTTTTAAGATGATTCTGGCTACCCAGGCCTTCTTATCCTTCCAGATATATTTGATTTTTGTGTTTTCCATTTGTTTAAAAAATGCTGGTAGAATTTTTATTGGAATTGCATTGAATCTGTACATCAATTTGGGTAGAATTTATATCTTAATGATATTTAGTGTTCAAATCCATGAGCATGGATTGTTCTTCCAAATATATAGGTCTTTTTAAAATTTCTTTTAGCAATGCATTATAGTTTTGTGAATACAAATGCTTTACATCCTTGGTGTGATGCTTAGGCTAATGTGTCAACTCGGCCAGGTAATTGTGTCCTGGTATTAGGTCCAGCAAGAACTGGGCTAATTGTAATACAAGAGCATTTATGGACTTTGATCACCAGTGTGCTTACTGCAAGGATGACTGATTACATCTGCATCAATCAGGGAAATTAGATCAAGAATTGATGATGCTTTTATCCAATCAGTTGACTGTCTTAAAAGGGAAGTGATTTCAACATTCAGAGAGAATTTCTCAGCTCGTAGTTTGATGGCCAACTTCTCCCAGAAACTCATCAAGGACTCTTCATCGAGCTTTCATTGGAGCCCCTGGTTTGCAGCCTGCCTGAGGAACCTGGACTTGTGCACCCCCATGGTCACATGAGAGACTCTTATAAAATCTTATATTATTGACAGACATCTCCTGTTGATTCTGTTCCCCAAGAGAACCCTGACTAATACAGCTAGTACTGGGAGTGGTTCTTGAGGAACAGAGTCTTAAACATGGGATGTCTGAGGTGGTTCTCTACTCTAATTGGACTCAAGGGTACTAATGACTCCCTTTCCAATGATGAAGAGGTTGCTAAGAGTCCATGGCGTGAGCTGGCATTAGAGATACACAATATAGCCTCACTGGATCTCCCTACTTCCATGCTTATAAGAAACAAGGAGCTGGGTGAGAATGTTTTCAATACCTTAACAGAATTTTGTAGCATAAAAAAAGTATAATGATGTTTGCTGGCTCCTCCTAGATACTCTGGATACATTTAAAAAAGAAAGGGATGAGCTAAAGTCTTCAATTTGGAACTTAAATGCTGTATGAATGATATAAAAATTTCTACATGTACCTTGAAAGAAAATCTTTTCTCCTGTAGCCAAAGACTTGAGATATCTGAGAATCAAACCCAAACACTCATTGTACGTGTAGCAGAACTATAGAGGAAACTAAAATCTCAACTTCGCAGGGTTTCTGCAATTAAAGTGAGGACGTTTATTGGAAAGGAATGGAACCCCGAGGATTGGGATGGAGACATATGGGATGATGATAACATTAGTGGGGACATTGGATCTCTAAATTCTGCTGTGACTTTACCAGGTAAACCTGTGATAGCTTGCCCTGTGGAGACCATACTTTGTCAACTTTGTATCATTGAGCCTCCAGCCTGCCCCAGGGACTCTGGACCTCCTTCCAGCTCTGAGGTGGGTACCAGCCAATCTGAAGCCTGCACTGTTCAGCCTCTGGCCTGCCCCAGAGAGTCTGGACCTCCTCCAAGCCATGAGACAGGTACCAGCCAAACTCCAGTATGCACTGCCCAGGCTTCACCCTGCCCTGAGGAATCTGCCTTTCAACCCCTGCCAGAAGAGATTAACACTGTCTCACCAGAAGAAAATGCAAAGGAATGCCCTGAGGTCAGTAGCGTGCAAGACATCTCTAATCCTTCTCCTTACCCACACCTTCCACCCCTCTTGTCTTCAAGAGCTATTACTAGACTAAAATCACTAGTGCCAAAGGTGAAATACAAAGTGTGACCCATGAGGATGTACGTTATATTCTGAAAGAACTGCATGAATTTTCTAACTTATATAGACAGAAATCAGGGGAATATGTGTGCAAATGGATACTAAAGATATGGGATAATGGTGGAAGGAATATAAAGAAGGATCAGGCTGAATTTATTGCTATGGGCCCACTAAGCAGAAATTCTGGATTCAACGATGTAGCTCGAGGGGTTAGAATGGGCTCTAACAGTTTGTTTGGGTGGCTGACTGAAACATGGACCAAACGATGGCCTAGCATGTGTGATGTTGAGATGCCCGATTTGCCATGGTATACTCTAGATGAGGGAATTC
>PVKH010017006.1:0-15513 GCA_004027955.1 Chaetophractus vellerosus | reverse complement strand
CGAGTATCTTCCCGACTTTTTTCGCACAGCCACAATGACGATCATACCCATGAAGCCAACAGCTAGTAAGACCCCGACGATGATTCCAACCAGGGTTACTACTGCCAAACCATCTGAATGGGAGACAGGGGAAAACCATGAGCGCAGATAAAACAATTGCCTGTGATGAAACATGCCATATATAAGACATGCTACTGTCCCACCATAGACAGCAAATAATTCTCTACGTTCTTTCTTCTGCATCCAGTAGAACTTGACCTACAACAGGAGAAGCTCTGGGCTATTCTAATCCATCTTACGCATGGACAGATGTCTGGGCCTCAGCGTCTATAAAGCTTAACACTGCGGGCCCCCAGGCCCCGGGAGTGGGTGCGCTGGGAGTGGGTGCGCCGCCAGGCCCCCGCGAGCCACGCAGCAAGATAAAGCTTAAAACTCACACTGGCTTCATGTTAATTGTTGGGTCGCATTTAAGTATAGCTATTAAATATGCCCTTATTTTCATTCTTACTAGCAATAAATCATGATATGCAACCATTCTCCATAGCCGTCTTTAAGTGAACAGACTCATTTGTGGCTTGCCTATTTTCAAATAGAGAATTCCCTTTTCTCTCTTAAAAAAAAGTGGTTTGCAATCTCTTCTCTGTAGTTTCTCTATTCTGCTCCTGTTGCCTACAGTCCAGAAAGGAATAATTCATCTCAAAGATTAGGTTCAAAGAGATTTTTTTTTAACTCCCATAGGAATATTTTATACCAAAATCTAACCTACCATTCTCAACTGCTGATGGTGTCTCTCCATCCACTTTCTCTGTAAGAGATGTAATGATATAGAATTATTAGGATTTTATAACTATAATTTAACAATTGACAAAAGATAAATTTACCTTAAATGGAAAGTAGTAAAACAGAAGCAAAGGGAATATTTTTTAAAATAAATTGGATCAGGGGAATTTTAAGCAAGCTCTGTCATGATACTGGTCTTCATAATTATTATTATTGAATTTATGAATGCTTCTTCACACCTGGGTCTCCACTACTTTTTTCTGTTTTGTTTCTTATTTTCTTTCTTTCTTTTTTTTTAGCAGTTTTTTTTTAAGATTTATTTTTTATTTTTTATACATCCCCCCTTTTTGCTTGTTCTTGCTGTGTTCATTTTTTTTTTTTTCTCTGCGTTCTTCTGTGTCTGCTTGTCTCCCCCTGCTGGGGCAACCTGCTGGTGGGGGCTCGCCCTTGCTCATGGGGCCTTGTCTTTGCCTGCGGCAGCGTGCCCCACCCATGTTGGCTTGCTTTCTCCAGGTGGTCCGCCCGTTAGAAGAGGCCAGACCGAACCTGGGGCCTCCCATGTGGTAAACCGGCGCCCTACCAACTGGGCTATCCAGCTGGCACCTCTTATTTTCTTTTTTTCTTTTCTATGCTACTTTTTTCTCATCCACTTTAGAAGGCAGAGTCAGGAAACTTAGCCTCATAGATCTTATATAAATGGTCAAGATGTTTCGGAGGTTAAAGTAAAAAAGGGAATCCAGGGCTGTTGATTCTTAGTCCAATATCAAGATCATGGAAAACTTGCTATGACAAGGTCTATCTTAAATGCCCTTATATGAAAGAGGTTTATTTTGAGAGTAATACTCTAGTTTTGGAAGATGTGGCCAAACTGTGATTTGTCTGCTTAATAGCCACTCCCTGCTTTGTATTTAATAACAAAATCCAGATTTTATAGGGCAGCAATTTGTCTAGCTAAGTTCAATGAGAATACACCCCTGTGTTCATGGCATCATTACTTAAGAATTTCTGTTATTTGCAACCAAACCTAGTTCAATGGCTACAGTATGAATATTCTCCATTGTGAGTTTCTTTCAGATAATTTTATACAATTGCTATTTTAAAATAAAGGTTTCTGTTTTGTTTCTCCCAAAAAACATACCAAGTCCTTAACTCTTTTGCATGATGGTTGTTTATCTAGTTTGCAGATGGAGGAGAAAAAGTCAAAATGATTTAATGAGACGGTGGAAAGAAATGAATTAACCAGGCCCTTCCCTAGGACTTAGTTTACAACTTGCATTTTAAAATACCACAGGTATCCAATAGCTTTCTTAGACAAAGTTGATACTAGTCCACCATCAACTAAAAGACGCTCACTTTTTCAAATGTTTAGGTAGAAATAAGTGATCCCCTACAACAAGTGTCTCCCTGAAACAACATGCCTTTTCACACCCCCAAGGCAGGGGTCACGAACCCAGCTCTCCCTGCATGCTCTGGAGCCACGGAGATGCAGCTGACAATGAAATCCCACCAGAGAGAAGTGGCTGGGCGAAGGCAGGATGTGGGGCCTGCCCAGAACAAAGATGTCCGAATCAACCCCCAGGTCATCCCCGGCTGCCAATCACCAGCAGAGACAGGCCAGTTATTTGCTTACACGTCCTAACACGGTCCTCATCCCGGGTCTTAACACACCATTATTGCCATCAGTGACACCATTGGCTAGAAAATACACTAGATTTGTCACTCATTTGAGCTTATTAGTCCCAGACTCCCTAGCTCCCTCCCAATCGCACTGCTGTGATCATGAGAATGTGTGGCCTACAAAAACATCCTCGTCCTTGAGTGTTTCGTGGGAAACCTTGACATCTGCTGTCCTAATAAAATTATGCCTTGGGGATGTAGCTCAAGTGGTTGAGCACCTGCTTCCCATGTATGAGGTCCCGGGTTCAATCCCTGGTACCTCCTAAAAACAAACAAACAACAAAACCAACTCTCATTGGGGGGGGGGGGTGGATGAAGCTCAGTGGTTGAGCACCTGCTTCCCATGTTTGAGGTCCCAGGTTCAATCCCTGGTACCTCCTAAAAACAAAAAAAAATTACCTTTTAAAAAACTAAGTGCTTATAACTACACTGTAATGCACATGTGAAAATTTCTCAGGATACCAATGTGTGAAGGGAGAATGTGCCATCAGTCACACTTTTGGGGGCAGTGAAGGTGGGGCAGAGTACAAGACAGTAAACCTGAGTATTTTCCAGGCAAATGAAAAAAAAAATTTAAAACTTTAAAAAATTAATTTTTGTTACAATACCCTCCATATCCAAACACACACGCACCTTTTTTTTTTTTTAAAGTAAGAGGAAGAGAGGCTGATTAGCTGTTAACCCAGGTTACAAAGGAGCAATTTTTCTCCCAAAATTCGAAATGCTTTCCAATGATAACTTCTGTTGATTGTTCTGTTCTTGCTTAGCCCTATTTGGATCTTTCTGGGGTTTACATGGTAATCCTTTATGTAGTATCCTGGGAGTGACCTTTAAGCTTTATTTTCTCAAAGTACTTGATAAAGCATGTTTTCAAATCCTCAGGAGGGCTATAGGGTTTTTAAAAAGAGATTGGGAACTGGACCTAGAAAGGTATAGTGCACAATACAGAATAACTTCTAGGTGGTCAGGGCGCTACCACTATTGAAGGAACCATTGCTCCAGGCGAGATGTGATGGTCAATTTCATGAGTCAGCTTGGCTAGGTTATGGTGTCCAGTCATCTGGGCAAACAGGCACTGGCCTGAGTGTTACTGTGAGGGTAGTTCCTAGATGGATCTGCACCTATAATCACTTGAGTGCCTCGACGACTGCATCTGTAACCAAAAGAGGCTGCCCTCAGCAATGTGCAGTTTCTTTACCCAGTCAGTTAGTGATCTTAAAAGCAAAAACTGAGGGTTTCAGAGTAAGAAAGAGTTTCTGTCTTTACTTCAGCCAGCCCCTGGGGAATTCAACTTCACCTTTATTGGAGTGTCCAGCTCGTGATCAGGTCTATGGAATTCAGATTTGCAGCCCCCAACGTTGGGTTAGCTAATTCCTACAATAATTATCTCTCCTTCTCCCTTTCTCCCCTTCCCCTCTCCCACCTCCCTCCCCTTCTCCCTCTCTTTCTCTCCCTTCCTCCATATATATATCCCATCAGTTGTTTCTCTGGAGAACCCCGGTTAATACACAAGGTCTTTTGTTCACTTCTATTTTAGAGATGGAAACACAGGACCTAGATAAAATGATGTATGTGAAATTGCCCAGGTTAGCAGGTACTCATTGCAGTTATTGGAGAATTAGTTCCTTTTCCCTCCCATCCCTATCTACTACAAAATAAGGCATATATATATATATATATATTTAAATCCCAAATAACTGAATTCCATTTAAGAAAGCTCTGGAAATAGAAAGTTATCTCTTCCACTGATCATCTGTAATGACAATGATCTGTCCTCGTTTTCAGTGATGGTCTAAATCTCATAATAATGGCAAAAGCCCAAAGTCCCCCCCTCTATGATTTCTCTCCAAGGTGTTCTATTCCCACTGCTCTGGACACCAACTGTGAATCAAGAGAATGGTCCAATATCTCGGTAAGACTGGTTTAGAACAGATTCCTGCTCCGTGTGTACAGTCATGAACGCAATGGAAGATGGTAAATATTGGTAGAGCACCTACTGAGGCCTACGTCGGTTGGCTGAGTTTTAGGCTCTTGGATGGCAACACAATGTTCTTTGTGCAGCGTTAGGTCAGCTTTGGGTCAGCATATCTACATCAGTAGCTAGTTAACTTGCCCTTGTGGATGCATTATCACCGGGGAGAGAGAGATATATTTAACTTTTAGCAACCCAATAAATCAAATTCTGAACCTACCAAATAAAGCTTGGCTCAGAATTCACTCTTGCATTCCGGTATGACCCATATTGCTTATCTTTGTGTGTGGAGTTTTGGAATTCACTGCTAATGCAGAAGATCAACCCCTATTGGGGCGCCTGGTTTTCTTACCGGAGTGATCCGTTGCTGCACTTCGGGTTGTGCTCTGGCTTTCTTCTTGGGCCCAGACTGTGCTTTTTGGAGTTGATTGATGCTTGACGGGAGTAACTGTCTCACCCTTTGTCCTTGTTGACCCCTATTGGAGAAGCACATGAGCAAACCAGGAAATAAAAATGAATGTTTTAAAATATATACTCTGCCTTGTAACAGGAAAGCACTTAAGGTGGCATAAATATTTAAAATATAGGATGGCATAAATTTAAAGTGGGAAAAACAAGGAAAAAAAAAAAAGGGTAGGAACAGTAATAAAAACAAGTCTACTCTAGGAAAGAATGCCAAATGCTTAATATATGACTTTCTGGGGTCTTACCCTGGGTCACTAGGCTTTAATTCTTTCTTTCCCTTGAACTTGAATGGCACGTTTCCTCCGTGCCATTCATTTGGCACATAGCATATTGTATCTTCCTTTAATTGCCCTCCATCTCCCAAGTAAAGTAATAGTGAGCTTTCATTAACAGCTTACTAAGTGCCAGGCCCTTTAAATACATTCTCTTTTACTCCACACACCACTTTAAGAAGGAGATCCTATTATTAGTCCTATTTTATGAACAAGGCTGAGAGAGATTTGATAAAATGCCCAAACCCCCACAACCAAAACGTGACTTGAAAAAGGTTTGTCGATTCCCCAGCTCATGCCAGTCAAGCAACCAGCAAATATGCAGGCGAGGGTATACTATGTGCCAGGAACAGTACCAGGCCCTGGGATTCGATGGTGAGATAAATCCCCTGCTCTCTAACAGCTGGCATTCAGGAGTGGAGCAGCGGTGTAGACATTTAACGTGGAAACAAGCAAAAAAAAAGGTAATTTTAGACAATTTTACATGCTTTGAAGAAAAGATGTTAGAGTGATGGGCCAGCAAACTTTCTGTAAAGGGCCAAATGGTAAATATTTTCAGCTTTCCAGGCCATATAGTCTCTGTCACAACTACTCAACTCTGTTGTTATGGCGTGACAGTTCTCAATCAACTAGTGTGGTTGGTTGTGTTCCAATAAAACTTTACTTACAAAAACAGGTTGTAAAAAAAGAAAAGAGGACAGCAGATGTTGCTCAAGTGGTTGAGTGCTTCTCACATATGAGGTCCCAGGTCCAATCCTGGGTACCTCCTAAAACCCAAACAAAGGAAAAAACCAACTCGGGGGTGAGCCGGTGTAGCTCAGTGGTTGAGCACTGTTTTCCCACATATGAGATCCAGGGTTCAATGCCAAGCCCCAGTACCTCAAAAAACAACAACAACAACAACAACAAACAGGTGGTGGACCAAACCTGGTGGGTAGTTTGCTGACCCCCAGGCTAGAGTGTCTGTTGAGGAGTAGTGAGGGGGATCACATTAGGCTACTTTGTGATATTATTTGAAACTTGAGAATCATGAGGGAAAAGTCCACCATGGAAAGATCTAGCAAGCATTGTGGGCAGAGAAAACAAAAGCCCTAAGTTGGAACAAGCATGGTATACTCAAAGGTCAGAAAGAAGGCCAACATGGCTGAAATAAAGTAAGGCGGGGAGGGGGGGGTACAAGAGGTCAGACTGGTGAGCAGGAACCATGTTCTCTGCTACTGACTAGATGACAAGCTCCTCAAAAGGCCCAGAGTGTGACCTCTATGTATCCTCATGTCCCGCCACGGGCCTGGGATGTTGTACACAGCAGGTGTCTGTGACACACGTGAGCTGATTAGGTTAGGAATGTGCTCCTTGAGATTCCACATAGTCTATGCCAGTGTGATCCAGGCAATGGTCCCAGCTCACAATTAGACAAAAAACAGAGAATATATCTTTAGAAACTTTTATAGCAATGGCATTGCTACAACATCCAAGATTTTCATTGTATTGCCAATTGGGCTGTCACAGATTGGAAATTTAAAAAACCTAGTCCTTCAGCAGTTTAAGTAGCTCTGGTCTATACCCTCAAATCACCTGTGGTCAGCAGGTGCTAGCTGGATGAAAGAGAGAAGTAGCTTTTGTTGGGAGCCATATAACCATCCCTTTGCACATGGTAGCTCACACTTATCTATATAAAAAAATATCCTTGCGTGTGATTGCATGTCTATGGGGGCAAATTCCTCTCTTCTCAGGACACTCACCGGAGTTGTGAAGCCAGTAGACTTATCAGGCCCTTCACTTGCACTTGTGGTCACCATGCCATCTTCCACACCTGGGGTCACCTTGCCATCTTCCACACCTGGGGTCACCTTGCCATCGTCCACACCTGGGGTCACCTTGCCATCATCCACACCTGGGGTCACCTTGCCATCTTCCACACCTGGGGTTGACATGACATCTTCAGGTCGGACCGTGCTGGCTGAAGAAGAAAGTTCAAGTCAGGGTTTGAGGCAGAAATCCTGCAGGCAGACCTAACTGGCCAGCTGCAATCAGGTTACTCTCTTTCCCATTTCTTTTGGGTTTGGAGAGGCGGTCGCTCTTCTGGCTCATCACAGTGCCAGGAACCAAACCATCCTCTTACAACATCCCTGGTGCATCTCACTGCAGAGGAAGGGATGGCAGACAGGCAAAGTGGCCAGCCCCTCCACAGTGCCCCACAGAAGCAGGCGGGCACGAGAACACGCACTGCTCCTTCTCAACAAGGAATCAGATTCCTCCCGGTGCCATTTCATGTGATGAATAGAACGGATGCATTTAGACCTGAAAAAAAAATCCCCAAATCGGAGTCACCCGGAAAGATTTCTAAAAATGCTGATTTCCAGGCTACTGAATCAGAGTGCCCAGAGGTGGACTCCCCACCTTTCACAAGCAAGCTCCCGCTCTGTTTAGTTCTGAGGCAGCTGACCAAGTGGGTGATTAGAACTAGTTCTGACCACGGGCCACAGAGTTCAACCTCTCGTTATACAGTTGGGATTACTGTTTATGGAGGAGAGTTAGTAAGACTCACAAGTACAGAGATAACCAATAGAACTCTCAGAGCCCCAGGAGCTGTGCTAAGGAGAGACCTTCTCACCCACATTTGGATGAAGGAGCCAGCAGTGCGCGGGAGAATGTTTTTAGTAGAGCAGGGGAGTGGGGGGTGGCAGGTTGAACTCCATGGTGGGGAGAGTTGCTATCAATAGCGGCCTCTTCTTCAACCTCTGTCAGCAAATGATCTGAACTCATCATGACTGGGCCCAAGCATCATCTCCTAACTCATCAAATGACCCTTTCCGGGAGTTTAAAAACTCTGACTCATTAGCCGTGGGCTCCCTCCTCAGACAGAGTAACCCTGGAAATTCCATGACTAAACACAGTTGCAAAATAAGCTAGCATGTGCATCCCAGGAGCGAGAGAGGGGGGTTGTCTGGAGACCTCTTTGTTTAATTAAAGAGCAGATATTTGTATCTAGGCAGTGTTCAGGTTAGCAATCCAGTCCTTGCCTCAAGATACCTTTCTTGCCCCTTTGCTTAGACAGCCCAGCTAAAGGCATAGCTAATAAATAATTGATCCTAAGTTTTTCACCGATGCCCAGAGGGAAGAAGCCTCTAGAACAACACATGTATTCTTTGTGTCTTCTCTTTGCATCTTAAAGACCTAATCCAGCACCGCCAATTGATGACTTTGGGTGAGCTCCCCAAGAACAGGCATTTATTCTTCATGTGGGGGAACAAGGCTTTCGCCAGTTAGCATAACCGAACACCTCAGTGCATGCAAATGGGTTGGCATGGCCATTTGCCAGGGTGTGGGTGAGGGGCAGAGGTGGGATTCCACCAGGATTTAGGACTCTGTGGTGTAGGCAAATGCTTCATGTACTTACAGAGCTCAAGGGGGAAATATCCATTTGCCAGGCAGGCCATCCTTATTAAAAAGCTAAGCTTCTCATTTTCTTTTTAACTCCCTTAGTTTGAACTGGGTTAACAAATCGTCAATTTCAAAAATGTTTTCTGGAGCTGTTCAGCAAAAAACACTTTCTATATAGCATCCTCTAACTTGAAAAACTAAAACAACGTTGCTTAAAAAAATCAAGAACAGAAGTTGGTTTGAACTCTTTCATAGAAGGTTCGGTTCATTGAAAGCGTAACTTGATAAAAATTCCTTCTTGTTCTTTTTCACCCTTGGCCCACAAAGCCAAGTCCTAAAATTGCTCTGAATAGACAAAGGGGGTTTTATGAATGACAGTCAGGATTAAGATGCATGTCTTTTGTCTCCCTGCCTGGCATTCTTTCTGCTCCATGGGAAAGCTGATCTTTAACAAGAGATCCTCAATTGTCCCTCTTATTATTTTGGCTTCCTTGGCCGAACAGTTCCTACTAGGGCAGCTGCTGAGTTCCTAGCCAGCATCTGACACCCTTTTCCCTTTCGTTGTGAAATCCAAATCATGGACTGATGACTTTACCCTCCAATTCTTATTTTTCCTTCTAAGACGTGTGTGCACAGGTGCACACAGACACACGCAGACGCACGAGAGGATACACATGTGCGAGCCCACACACAACTGTTTACAAGTGCCATGTGATGAATCTACAATAGCAAACCTATAGTCACAGCCTGGCGCTAAGGGTCAGTTCTGGAATGTTGTACCATCACGCTCACATGAACATTTTTCCTGCCACGCCCAGCCTCACTCAGCACTGGGTCAGAATCTATGGAAGTTTCCAAATACAGTGCATCATGTCTCTTACTTTGGATTTTTAAAAAAATTATTCTAAGAAAGCGAGGCCAAAGTTTATACTATGAAAAGATTTGACAAATCAATTATATTTTAATATTTTTAAATGAGAACAAATAAGAACTTATGCAGTGCTTATTTGTGTGAAAGTGCTAATTATGAATAATTCTTATCTTTGCAATATTAAATCAGACTGTTACCACATTCTATTCTAATACAATTATTGTTTTAGAATACCTGTTGTCCCAAATTCTCAATAAAGATTTTTTGACCAAGTGTTATCAGTCTTTTAGTCTTATTTGCATTTCTTTGATTTGCAGTGAATTGCTCCATCTGTTTATGGGCCATTAGGACTGTCTTCCTTTGTGAATTTAAGTCCTTTGTCTACTTTTCTCCTGCTCTTTATACATTCAGAATACATTCTTTGGAATAGATGCTGCAAACCTTTTTTTTTTTAAACACCAGCTGGCATTTGCCTCACTCTTTTGCAAGCAGCAAGCTTTGTCAGGAAATCGAATTTATTAGACTTGTTTTCTCCTTTGATGCCGCATTACAAATCCTTCCTTACTTCAAGATGACATAAACACTCACTTATATTTTCCTTATGGTTTGGTGTTTTATACTTAACAGAAGTTTTATGTGAAATAGGAATATAATTTGATTTTCCTCCCAAATGATTAGCTGGTTGTCCCAATAAACCCCTCACTGCTTCGAAACTAGCTCCCACTGAGACAAATTTCTATTTTTAAATTCTGTGTCATGGTCTCAGGCGACGGCTTCTAGCCCAAGGACCAGCCTAAATGACGTCAACACAGCCAATGCCACCTCTTACCTGCAGCCCTGCCTGTGGACTCTCTCCAGGACTGTTCCTAAATCTGTGGTCTCCTCCCCATAAGGCCCTTCTTCCTCCTTGCATCGACTCACCCCTGCCCCGTTAATTCAGTGCCGGGGATGTAGCAGAATAAAACAGGATGTCGGGGGCAACGGAGAAGAGTGGGCTACTCAAACAGAAGCGCAGGCGGCGTTTCTGAGGTTTGGCTCTGATGGCCGTCTTGTAGCTCTACTTCACTGAGCCCCAGCATTATAATAAGACCTCTCATGTTTGTTCAGCCATGTAGGGTTTTAGGGTGTTTTCCAGCTTACTGTATTTCACAATAGCCCTGTGGGTGGGTGGTGTAGGCACTGCTGTCCCCATTGAACAGATGAGGAAACCGAGGCTCAGAAGTTAAATGACTTACCAGGTGCACCTGGTTAAATGAGTGGACACGAAGCCAGAAGTTCCAACTGCACTTCCATGGACTTATCAACACAGGACCAAAAAGCACCTTCTCTCCCCCCAGGCTCATCCTCCCCTAACTGCATTCCAGGTTTAGCAGAAATAACTGTCTCCTTCCATATCTCGCCTCCTCATAAGAAATCCCATCTTGTAAGAATCTTGTAAGAATCTGTCTATCTTCCCATTTAGTGATGAGAGTCTCAATTTCATCAAATGTGCCCTCATCCAAGAAAAAGCTGTGGAATCCAAGCTATCAGAAGTGGCATCTTAGAAGGAAAGTATGGTTTGCTTTACTGAAGGTTGTGCTTCTTTGAGCAACCGCTCTCTGCTTGGTTCTAAAAGTTAAGATCGCAGCAACAACCGAGACTGAAACCTTCTAGATGCCCAGGTTCTGGCCCTTGCGTTCATTTGACAAACGTTTACTGAGCACCAGAGAGAGTGGTGAACGAGGCAAGGTCTCTACACTCACGGACGTGGGTTCTGTTGGGGCGGGTATGACGGAGGGGACTCACAATAAGCAAACTAGAAAAATATCAAGATAGTGAAAATTGCCATTGAGAAAATTTAAAAGTACGATGGGCTTGAAAGACAGGAAGGCCTCTCGGAGGAGGTGACACTTGGAGCCGAGCCTGAGTGGCGAGAAGGGAGCAGCACTTAATGTTCTACTGCTCCCTCTGGGGATTGCTCTTCCTCCAGGCATCAGCGTGGCTCTTGTCCTTCAGATGTCTGCCCAGAGGTCGCTTTCTAAGGGGGCCTGCCCCGATGCCCCCATTTAAAATAGAACCTGCCACCCTCATCGCTCACACACCTGACACCGGGAGTACTGACGACCAACCACGCTGTCTGTTCATTTACTGTCTTCCACCTTGACTCCGCTAGAACGTGAGCTCAATAACGGCTGTCTTAGCTCAATACCCCTCTCACCCAGAATACCCGCAGCATGTCGTGGGCACTTGGCGACTATTTGTTGAGGGCACAACTTCCAATTCCAAGCAGAGGAGGAGCTGGTGCTAGCCAGCCCTGAAGCCCGGAATGAGGTTGGTGTACCTACATGTTCTAGAAAGGGAAGAGGTGAGAGTGGCCGGAGAGGAATGGGCAAGCAGACTGGGGAGGTGTGGAGGCCAAGCTAGTGGAACTTTTTAAGAGATGGGTTTAGATTTCATTCAGAGGGTGAAAGGAAGCCAGTTTGCTCTAAGCAGATGATGATTTGGGAAAGAGAAACCGGACTCTGCCTGCTGTGTGCATGGGGTGTGGGTATTGGAGAAGGTGCTGGGATCAGACCGAAGCAGGAAGACCAGCTAAGCTATTTCCTGTTGTCCAGGTGAGGGATGGTGATCTTTTGCACCAGGACAGAGGCAGCAGGGGAGGGGGGTGACCTGGAAGTGCTGGAAGTCATCACCACTGACAATCAGAAATAGACAGGGAAGCGGATGTGGCTCAAGCGATTGGGTTCCCACCCACTACACGGGAGGCCGTGGTTCAGTTCCCGGTGGCTCCCACTGTCAGACAGTGAACTGGCGACAGGCAAGTGCGGCAAGCTGACGCAACAAGATGACACAAGAAGAAAAATGTAATGAGAGACACAACAAAGCAGGGAGCAGGTTTCCGGTGCCTCCTAAAGAGGACAAGCAGGACTGCGAGCTGATGTGACAAGATGATGCAACAAGAGAAACAAGAGGAAAAATATGAGACACAACACAGCAGGGAACAGAGGCCGCTTAAGCAATTAGGCGCCTCCCTCCCACATTGCAGGTCCCCGGTTCAGTTCCTGGTGCCTCCTAAAGAAACAAAGAAGACAAACAGACACAGCAAGTGCAAACAACAAGGAGGTGGGCAGAGATAAATAAAATAAATCTTAAAAAACAAAACAAAACAGATTGAAGCCTCTGCC
This sequence comes from Chaetophractus vellerosus, assembly GCA_004027955.1. NCBI lineage: Eukaryota > Metazoa > Chordata > Mammalia > Cingulata > Chlamyphoridae > Chaetophractus > Chaetophractus vellerosus. The sequence continues at coordinate 2,928 of PVKH010017006.1, read as the reverse complement.
ATGAGAAGTCGTTTCTCCATTCGCTACAGCTCCATGGATATACAACTTTTAGGATAAGAATGGATCTTTGAGTAAAGTAGGATGCCCCTATATGACACGGAGTCCTTTCATGGATGAGGATTTCATCTTGTTTTATTAGGATACCATAAAAACCCTCTACCTAAAGTTTAGGAAAAGGGCCTTGGCCCTGTTTCCATCTCCATGTCAGGGAGCAGGTCCTTCCAGTTCTGGTTCTGTTGACCTGCAGCTTCAGAGTCTTATGGCCGGAGAAGGAGCTTCAAGAGCATTTTATCTTGAAATGCCTAAGTTGATTTTCAAAATAAAGAAATCACAAGCTGAGCCACCCTCAGGGTTTTCAAAGAAAACCTGTGGTGTGAGTCAACAGATTAAGTTGCCTGGTGATTACTAGGGTCTTTGGCTTCTCCAGTACCCAAGCACACAAATATGCCTTTGAAGACCGATGACTAAACAGCCTTGGAATGATCTCTGGGGCCACTGAAAAGTGGAATGCTCTTTTTCTCTTAAGGCATCCTAGGAAGCTTTCTGGTTTTCCCTGTAGGATTATAATCAATAAACAGTTATGCCAACCCTCCTCCCAATTGTATTTGAGATAAAGTAATGCTATCGAAGAGATGTCAAAATGTGTATTTGGAAAACAAAAACGCCCACTTCCCACTTCTGTTCCTTTGTGGGGACTCAGGTCTTTGTATCCGAAGCCTGAAAACAAACACACTCAAAACGGTTGAAAGGTGCCAACCCCACATTTTCTTGTACCCTGCTGCCCACCCACTGGGGTCACCGAAGCTCTCCAATCCTGCTACTACAGTCCTTCATCTCAAGTCAAAAATGTCCCAAATTTAGCGGTCTGACAGTGCTCCACTCAGGTACCATGAAGTCGGTTTCTGCAACCCGGAGAAAGGTGTTAGGACTGTGATTCTTTTTTACCACCTCTTTTGAGGTACCCACTGCATCCAACAGGCTGGCCCATCTCTGGAGCTTGGGTAGAAGCAGCTTCTCTTTGGAACATTGACACAGCCACTGACCTTTGAAGTTCCAAAGCTCCTTTGCATAAAGCCATTTCCTAACCCAGAGCTCTGAGCTGGACCTTCAACTCCTGGCAGCTGCTGAGATGTGGTCCACACGATCCCTGATGTGACAGAAAGGTTTTTCTTTTCCATCCCCATTCCGTGGATCTTGGTAAATTGCTTACCAGATCAAGTCTGGCCTTGGAAAACCTAGGCAGTGCTTGACTCACCTAGGCAACTCCCAGAAGACTTTGCCCTGCCACCCCGCAGCCCACAGAAAGACCAACTCACCTAATTTCCCCCCAGGTATGTGTATCACAAACCTGGAGCCCATCTTGTCCTGTATTCTCCTGCCTGGTATCAAGATGGGTAGTTAGCGTTTGTTCAGTGATTTACTGACTGAGTACACTCACAGCCAATAGGAGATTTAAAAAATATATATCTTTTAGGGAAGCAGATGTAGCTCAGTGGTTGAGTGCTTGGCTCCCACATACAAGGTCCCAGGTTCAATCCCCGGTACATCCTTTAAAAAAAATTATCTTTTGCATTATAATGTCCTTGCCACTGTCTACTCTGCTTAACCTAAGAGTTCTTAAATACTCTCCGTATAGTTAATGAACTAGACAGTGTGATGGTTAATTTTATGTGTCAACTTGCCTAGACTATGGTGTCCAGTTGTTTGCTCCATCACTGGCCTAGATGCTGCTGTGAGGGTTTCTGTAGCCATGATTAGCACCTACAATCAGGTGACCTGAAGTACAGGAGGTGACCCTTGAGAATGTAGGTGGAGTTAAGAGCAAAAGATCAGTTGAAGGAGTTAAGAGCAAAACTGAGGTATCCCAGAAGAAGAAATTCTGCCTCCAGATGCCACATCTATTCCTGCCTGGTTTCCCAGCTAGCCAGCGTCCCCTACTGATTTCAGACTCAAGTCTGCAACGTCAGCTCTTGGTGGAATTTCCAGCCCGCCAGCCTCCCCTGCGGATTTTGGACTTGCTAGCATCCCCAGTCGTGTGAGCCAACTCCTGAAATAAATCTCTTTACACGTGTAACTATATATATGTAAAACAATTATCTATCTATATATAAATACATATATCCTGTTGGATGTTTCTGTGGAGACCCCTGACTGGTTCAGACAGCATGGCGGAAAACAGTAAGAGTCGCCTCTGAGGATTGACTTTGCTGCCCTCGCCGTCAGGTTGTCAGTTTCTGAGGCCGAGGCTGATGACGAGACCTGACAGCATGCCGGTCAAGCATTTGGGACATGCGCCTCTTCCATGAGGTTTAAGAGAAACATGTCAAGGCTAAGCAGATGAGACAAGTGACACTAATTCCTTTGGGGAAATTGGGAGAAATCCCACACATTAAGATTTGGAGCGGGGCTGGCTCGATAGCCCAGTGGATAGGGCGCCGGCATACCACATGGGAGGCCCCGGGTTCGGTTCCCGGGGACCTCTCCTAGCGGGCAGACCGCCTTGAGAAGGGCAAGCCGCCGTGGGCAGGGCAAGAAGCTGCCACGGACAGGGCAAAGCCGCCACAGGCAGGGCAGGTCGCCCGCGGATGGAGCGCAGCCAGCCACCCGCGAACTGAAAGCCGGCCGTGAATAGAAGCAGAAGCCGCCCACAAGCGGGGAAAGCCGCGCCTGCGCAGTGACCAAGTCTCGGCGCGTCGCCGCAACAGGGGGGAAGGGGAGATATGTAATAAAATAAATAAATAAATCTTAAAAAAAAAAAAAAAGATTTGGAGCAGGGGCCGGCTGTAGCTTAATTGGTAGGGCGCCGGTTTGCTACATGGGAGGCCCCGGGTTCGGTTCCCGGGGCCTCCTTGAGCAGGCAGACCGCCTTGAGAAGGTAAGCCGCCATGGCAGGGCAAAGCCACCACGGGCAGGAAAAGCCTCCACGGG
>PVKH010017005.1:0-15539 GCA_004027955.1 Chaetophractus vellerosus | reverse complement strand
AGTACATAGGCAATGCCTAATAGTAGAAAACAGACCAATATGTCAAGGCCTGAGTATTGATGCATGTAACTATGAACCTTATTTTTGTAAAACTAAAACTTAGCTAATAATAACTATTGCATAAGTCACCTCCTAAAAGCCTCCTTGTTGCTCAAATGTGGGCTCTCTTTAAGCCAAACTGAGCATATAAACTCACTACTTTCCCCCTGGTGTGGGACATGATTCCAAGTGATGAGCCTCCCTGGCACTGAGGGATTATTACTAAGCACTAATTAGCAATGCATTTGGAAAAAGACCTTGACCAAAAGAGGAAATATTAAATACAGAAGAGTTTTTACAGCTAAGAGATTTAAAAATGAGTCAGGAGGTCATTCCAGAGGTTGCACTTATGTATATCTCAGTCAGATCTCACTAACTGCCACTGTGAACAAAGCTTCAAACCAGGGTACTACCAATGGATCTAGTGCCATCCAGACACTATACGCAAGGCACACAATCCCTTGAAATCAGCACCCTGTCAGTGGGCCTTACCTTAAAATATATGACAACCTATTTCCCCAATGTAACAGAGTTTCACTCATTTATAAGTTCCCTTCACAAGATTTTTCTATCCCTTTATTTGAATCTATAATTAGAACTATACCTGTTAAATATATATCTCAGAGACTTAAATCTTCAGTCTGTTGAACCCTGAATCTCAGAGGAGTTGCAATCAACACCTACTATCTCATTCAGCAGACTCACCCAGGACAACAAAAAAATGATGATGATGGACAATGCTCATCCCAAAAAACAGAGTATCTACAACTGCAAGCAAAACAGTTCCTTCCATCTTCCCCATAAGATCTAAACTCCCTCTCATTCTGAGGCAGAGTGGGCATTACCATCCCAAAATCATCAAGGTTGAAGAATGAACAAACATAAGGGAGGAATGCAACCATAGGAAAAGGAAACTTATTAATATTGTAGTAATGGAAGGACATGTAACAATGTCATAAAGATAATGGTTACCAGAGGTTCTGAGGGAATGGGGAGGGAAAAAATACTTGGAACATAGGGCATTTTTAGGGCTTTGGAATTAAGTGTAAACCACAAATGTAAACAATTGACCTTGGACAGTAACAATGCTTTGGTATTTATTCATCAATTGTAACAAGTGTACCACATAATTGTAAGATGCTATTAATCGGGAAAGATATGGAAGGGGGAAGAGGTGGGGTATATGGGAATCCTTTATACTTTTTTTTTCCTTTATACTAATAATGTAACTTTTCTATAATCTAAAACCTCTTTGTAAATTATGTTTATTAAATTAAAAAATATTCTCTAGGGGGAAAGATATGGTACCTGTGTTGGAAGACTAGAACTTGTCTACATGAATTAAAAGAAGTAGAAATAACCTACTTACTTTCTGAATCATGTGTAAGAACCAGGTCCAAAGCTAGACTTTTTCTGGAAAATGTATTAGGAAGGTGGTTCTAAACTTTTTAAAATCTCAGAATCCTTTAGACTCTTGGAAATTACTGAGAACATTTGTTTATGTTGGTTATTGTATTAGTCAGCCACAGGGGTGCCTTTGAAATATACCAAAAAGTGGTCGGTCTTTATAAAGGGTATTTATTTGGGGTAGAAGCTTACAGTTACCAGGCCACAAAGCATAAATTTCTTCCCTCACCAAAGTCCACGTGTTGGAGCAAGACAGCCGCTGACGTCTCCAGGGTTCAGGCTTCTGGGTTCCTCTGTTCCCAGGGCTATGTTTCTCTCTGGGCTTAGGTTCTGTTTCCTCCACAAGTTCAGCTGTAGACCATGAGGCTCTCTATGCTTTGCGTCTCTCCACAAGGCCAGCTGTAGACTATCGGGCGAATGGCTCACTCCAACATCAGAACCGCTTCTCCAATCTGCTTCTCTCTCTCTGCTGCCTTTTGTCTAGCCTTTTATACTTGAAACCACACCCACCGAGGGGTGGGGCTCAACATCCCACTGATGTGGCAGTTAATGCCCTAATCATAACTTAATCATGCCCAGATGAACAGATCAGTATACAAGCATAATCCAATTTATATTTTTGGAATTCATAATTAAATAGAACTGTCAAACCATTACAGTTATATCTATCAATATATAAGGTATTAGAAATCTAATTCTAGATATATTTAAACCATTTAGTTATTAATTCATTTAAGCATAACAATAGCAAATCTATTACATGTTAACATAAATAACAACCTTTATGAATATTAACAATATTTTCTCAAGAAAAATTAGTGACACGAGTGACATTATTTTATGTTTTTCAATCTCTAAAATGAGAATAAAACTGCATTGTCATGAAGCATCTATATTCAATGTATTGTGATATACTGTTTTGGTTAAAGTATATTAAGAAAATCTAGCCTCACACAGATATGTAGTTGGAAAAGGGATAAGTCTTCTAAGAACCTTGTCAGACAATCAAGAATATTCCTCTTGACCAGTAGTCATTTCTTAAAGTGTAGTTGTGATATGAAATAGGAAACCATATCAGAGAAATTTTTTGCTCTGAACGCTCATGAGAGAGTTAAAGTTAAAAAGACAAATATTTTAGTATTTTCAAACACATTGTGAGAACCACTATACTAGTGAATAAGAAATAAACTTTTGTATCCCCTCAGAGTGAGTGATAGCCTTAGACTTTACACTATGGACCTAGACTTTAGACGAAGTCCTGTGTCATGCATTTACGTGTTACGTGGCCTAATGCAGCTTATGAAACCTTTCTCAGCCTAACTCTTTCCCTCTGAAAATATTGATGATAATAAAAAGCAATGTAAGAAACTTTCATGATAATTTAATTGATATAATGCATATAAAATGTTTGGCAGAGTGTTTGGTCTATTGTAAATTCTCAGTAAATGTTAGATATTATTAATATTATTAAACTCTTAATAGGAGACAGTAGCCAAAAATAAGTAAATGTTTGAAAATTGAAAACGAATGTAAATTGAAGGATCTTAATTATATGACCTATATATTGGAAAAAAGTTTCTGACTTCTTGACTAAGAACTCTAAGCTCCAGGGCATCTTTGGGGGAACTAATGTTCCCAAAGTATTCCTACAGCCCAGAGTAGGAATGAATTATCACAATGAAAAAGGCTCAGTGGGTAAAAATCTCAGTATGCCTGCAAAAAAGATTTTGCTTCAAATAAAAACAAAACAATGCAAAATATGTTTATGCAGACATAAGAGGAACTAAGAATTTTTAAAAAAATTCTCAATGGAACTGATTGCATTGGAACTGAGTTGGACAGTTTTTGCCTTGTTTGAGAAAAACACTTTTCTATCCTATCATTACTACATGCAGTGAATAGTCCCATGTGATTAACAAAATCATCTTGAAATACCGGCATGTGCTGATCACAGATGAAGAATTAAGTGGCATCTTTAAATTCCTGCCCCTCATTTCATTTAGGAGATAATGTTATTGCACTTGGATTCCAGTCCATCTAATCAGGTGGAATATTTCCTATTAAGTCTAACACCTGGCCAACTCCTGTTTGCCAACTGTGCCGGTGCAATGATATGTCTGGAAGTAATTATTTTACCACCCATAAAAGGGCAGAGGATGAGTTTAAGTTCCTATGTGGGTTGGCCCATGTAGACTCACTTGAGTCCCAAAAGAGAAATTTCTAAAAAGAAGAAAAAATTGAAAATAGGATGAGGAGTATTAGATGAATGAAATAAAAGGAAAATACCTTCAGCAGTTATTCAAACTTTTCTGGAAAGCAAATATACACACACACTTTTAATATTGGCTTTTTTTCTGAGTGAATGAAGATCAAGGGCAGTTACATTCATGCAGGAAAAATTTACCACATTCCTATATTTTGAAAATGATATTTTTTTCTCAGAATATGTCCTGTGAAGAGAAGGCTACTCACGACACTTCCCTATGTTTTTAAAATTAGAGTTGATAGAATTTTGGTGTTATGTGAATGATCTATATAACTCTATATATCTATATCTCTATACTAATATATACATTATAGAAAGACAATTAGATAAATAAAATGATATGGATATAATATTTTTTAAATCAATATAATTGTACAACTTTAAAACTTCCATAATGACTTTATAATGTTCACATGACTTTCCTTTTGTTAATCCTTTGTGTTAACAGATATCGATTAGATCATCTCTTTTAGGACACTTGAGTATTTAGATTATGATATCTTTGGAGTCTTGTTCTGGAGTTCAATAAATGAATGCAAGAGAACACGTTGTATCATATTTAGCAGACTAAGCTCTCAGAGGAAAGGATTACTGAATAGTTACTAAGTACATTTTAAAAAGCACATTTTCTCTGTAATATCTATGTCTATTCCTGGAACATATAATCGGATAGGATCAAAATACAGATGCAAAAAGAAGGAAAGAAGTTGTCCTAAATACAGTGTATTCATCTGATCGGCATATTTTGAAAGACCCGATTCTCCCTTGCTTCCACATTTTACTTTTATATTTTAATTGGAGCTTTGCATAATTTAAAAGTGAGATAGATAATCAATACAAAGATCCATTCAGCACTAAATCTATACATGGGATCATAAGGTTTTCTTGGCAAAAAGCTGCAGAAAATTTCTATCTCAAATTAAGGTAACTTAGTAAAATGGCTTTTAATAATATATGGGAAACATTGAAGGAAGAACAAACATAGTTTTTGGTGAAATATAAAGTGATGATTTTAAATTGCAATATTAAATTTTATATATACTAATAAATCAGAATTCCAGGAAAGAAAATACTGATGACTTATTGCCTCCCACCATATCCCATTTCTATTGTGGTACTCTCAGAATCTTTCAGCTGCAGAGATACTCATCCAACAATTTGTTTTTAAAGAGAGAAAGTGGTCTCCGTTTTGAGGCAGACATATAATAGGGGCATTCTGCCATTAACCACATAAGGGGAGACCATTTTGATATTAGCTAACAAGTATCTCCTCAGACTATTATAATTCTATATTCATTGACAGGAGAAGGAATTCCATGACAGCAAATGGCATCAACTGATTTGTATCTCAGGAATCCTTTCTCAGGAAATTTGAGTAGTGAGATTGCTATCCAATTTGCAGTAGGTATCCCTTCCTTTCATATATTACAGTGAAATGTATCTACAATAAAATTTCATTTTGCTGTTTATGCAATCGTGCTATACAAGGAGAATTTTCTTACCAATGTTCTAATATTGTTGGCTGTGGGTACAAAATGCAAATTCCATGCATCACAAAATATATAGGAACTACAGAAATGGCAACTCATTAGTGATTTCTGTGGGGTAAAGTATGGCAAAAGCTGGGAGGAAAGTGGCTGTGGTTATGAAAGGGCAATAGGAGGGATCCTTGAAGAGATGGAATCACATCTTGGCTGGGATGGTGGAGACGCTTACCTACACATGTGAGAAAAATTGCATCAAGCTAAGAACACATGTGCATGCACACACAAACACAAATGAGTACCTGTAAAGTTGGGGAAATCTGCATAACATCGGCAATTTTTATCAATGCCAATATCCTGGTTGTGATTTTGCATTATAGTTTTGCAAGATGTTATCATTGAGGGAAAATAGGAGAAGAGTACACAGGTTCTCTCTGCATTCTTTCTTTCTTTTTTTAAAAACATTTATTGAAGTATATCATTCATACATGAACATATATAAACTGTAAGTGCTCAGTAACCATCGTAATCTTACAAAACAAACATTCATAACATTATACAAGGCTCCCACACATCACCCCCCCCACAAACACCCTGTATTGTTGTGAAACAATTGTTAGCAAATCATGAAAGAGCATCACCAAAGTATTACTACTAACTATAGTCTGTATCTTCCTCCCCTATAAATTTTTTTAAGGATTTATTTATTTACTTACTTACTGTATTAGTCAGCCAAAAAGGTGTCTTTGCAAAGTATACCAAAAATTGGTCGGTCTTTATAAAGGGTATTTATTTGGGGTAGAAGCTTATACTTACCAGGCCACAAAGCATAAGTTTCTTCCCTCACCAAAGTCCACGTGTTGGAGCAATACAGCCGCCGACGTCTCCAGCGTTCAGGCTTCTGGGTTCCTCTGTTCCCAGGGCTGCGTTTCTCTCTGGGCTTAGGTTCTGTTTCCTCCACAAGTTCAGCTGTAGACCATGAGGCTCTCTATGCTTTGCATCGCTCCACAAGGCTTGCTGTAGACTATCAGGTGAACAGCTCACTTGTCTTCTCCTGGAGTGCTCCTCTCCAACATCAGAACTGCTTCTCAAGTCTGCTTCTCAAAACTCTGTCTTTTGTCTAGCCTTTTATACTTGAGACCACACCCACCAAGGGGTGGAGCTCAACATCCCACTGACATGGCAGTTACTCCCCAATCATGCCCAGATTAAGAGATCAGTCTACAAGCATGATTCAATTTATATTTTTGGAATTCATAATTACATAAGCTGTCAAACCATTGCACTCCACCCTCTGAATTCCAAAAATACATTACAATATTCAAAAAGCCTTAAATCAGTAATAATCGCAAGTACAAAATCATATCATAATCAGTTCAAAGAAATACAGTTTGTCTTCAGGCAAAATCCCCTCTAGCTGTAGATCTCTGAAACTTACAAAACAATTTAACTGCTTCCAATACACAAAAGGAAAGACAAAGAAAACACATTTAAATTATCATAAGGAGAAATTGAGATGTTAAACATGAGTCATGGATCCTCTACAGTGCAGCAAAACTGCAGGGCATTGTCTATTCGATTTCAAATTCTGAGAGTCATTCTTAAGATGATGGTTTCTTCTCCTTGGGGCCACATGGGAATCCACCCTTTCCACAGGCTTGCCCAACAGCCATTTTCTTGGTTCCAACCTCATCAAGCATCTGGGTGTTGACCAAGCTCCAGACCTCACCCTCCAAGAGGATTGGGATGATTGCCCCAACTTACCCAATCTTTGGGTTAGAGTCTTAGCACCCCTAGTACAGTGAGGTGAAGACAACGTTCCCCCTAACCTTTGGTATACAGGCTCAGCTATCTCAGAGCAACGAGTTGACCACCTGGCTTTCCCTAATCCATGGGGGACAGGAGCACCTCTCTCAGACCTATGGGGTGCTGACCTTAACCATCCTAATCTTTGAGGAATGTGCTCCACCCTCCCTGTACCCAGGAGCAGCAAGACTCTTCCCGAAAATTGGGTGGGAACATCCACCCTCTTCAACTGTTGGGGCAAACTCACCCTCTCTGCACCCTGGGAAGGTAAAACTCTCCCAGAACATTGGGGGGGGGGGACATCCACCCTCTTCAACCTCCCAGGCAAACTCACCCTCTCTGGACACATGGGTGGGGCTCCTCTCTTGGCCCAAGGTGATGTCTTAATTCCAGATCTCAGCTTCCATGCTTTTCTCCTTAAAGCTGTTTCACCTTCAATGTCTCATTTCCATTTTCTTTTTAGTTCAAGTGAACAGTGGTTCTGTTCACACAGTGCTATCAAAAACTTTGTTGGTTTAGCATGCAGGAAGCAGAGGTCCAAGCCATCAGACCGTAAGACTTTCCACGAGTCTTTCCTAAATAACTGCATCTTCAATTCTGATTTACAATTTCCAGGTTTAGCTAAATCTTCAAATGGGGCACTTTGATTTGGAAACTTGATTTCCAGAAATGTGGAAGTTCTGGAATCAGTTTCTGTTTTCTTTGTGCCCCAAAGTTCAGTCCTTAGTGTATTTCTTTCATCTGGCATTTTGCTATAAGCTACAAGGAGAAGCTAAGCCACATTCTCTGGGTTTACTTTGGAAAGTACTTCAGCTAAATGCTCAGGTTCGCCGTTTTCAAATTCTGTCTTCCCTATAACACCAGGAGTTAATCTTGCTAAGTCCTCTGCAACTTTAAAACATGCATCGCCTTTCCTCTAGTTTCCAATAATAGTTTCTTCATTTACTTCTAAGGCATCATAAAAAGTCTCTTTAGCATCCATCTCACAATTGTTTCCTTCGAAGTCCTTATCAAAAAGAACTTTAGGCTCCATATTGCTATCAACAGTCTCTGCAAAGCAATCTAGGCCTTTTCCATCAAGCATTTCAAAATTCCTCCAAAACATACCGTTCCAACATTTTGGTAATTGCAAAAAGCACTTCCCCACTCCTTGGTACCAATTCTGTATTAGTCAGCCAAAGGGGTGCTTCGCAATATATCAATAATTGGTTGGTTTTTATAAAGGGTATTTATTTGGGGTAGAAGCTTACAGTTACCAGGTCACAAAGAACCCATGTGTCCAGAGAGGGTGAGTTTGCCTGGGAGGATGAAGAGGGTGGATGCCTCCACCTGATGTTCTGGGAGAGTTTTGCCACCCCAGGGTACAGGGAGGGTGGAGCACATTCCTCAAAGATTAGGGTGGTTAATGTCAGTACCCCATAGGTCTGAGAGGGGTGCTCCTGTCCCCCATGGATTAGGGAAGGCCAGGTGGTCAACTCGTTGCTCTGAGATAGCTGAGCCTGTATACCAAAGGTTAGGGGGAATGTTGTCTTCACCTCACTGTACTAGGGGTACTAAGACTCTAACCCAAAGATTGGGTAAGGTGGGGCAATCATCCCAATCCTCTTGGAGGGTGAGGTCTGGAGCTTGGTCAACACCCAGATGCTTGATGAGGTTGGAACCAAGAAAATGGCTGTTGGGCAAGCCTGTGGAAAGGGTGGATTCCCATGTGGCCCCAAGGAGAAGAAACCATCATCTTAAGAATGACTCTCAGAATTTGAAATCGAATAGACAATGCCCTGCAGTTTTGCTGCACTGTAGAGGATCCATGACTCATGTTTAACATCTCAATTTCTCCTTATGATAATTTAAATGTGTTTTCTTTGTCTTTCCTTTTGTGTATTGGAAGCAGTTAAATTGTTTTGTAAGTTTCAGAGATCTACAGCTAGAGGGGATTTTGCCTGAAGACAAACTGTATTTCTTTGAACTGATTATGATATGATTTTGTACTTGCGATTGTTACTGATTTAAGGCTTTTTGAATATTGTAATGTATTTTTGGAATTCAGAGGGTGGAGTGCAATGGTTTGACAGCTTATGTAATTATGAATTCCAAAAATATAAATTGAATCATGCTTGTAGACTGATCTCTTAATCTGGGCATGATTGGGGAGTAACTGCCATGTCAGTGGGATGTTGAGCTCCACCCCTTGGTGGGTGTGGTCTCAAGTATAAAAGGCTAGACAAAAGACAGAGTTTTGAGAAGCAGACTTGAGAAGCAGTTCTGATGTTGGAGAGGAGCACTCCAGGAGAAGACAAGTGAGCTGTTCACCTGATAGTCTACAGCAAGCCTTGTGGAGCGATGCAAAGCATAGAGAGCCTCATGGTCTACAGCTGAACTTGTGGAGGAAACAGAACCTAAGCCCAGAGAGAAACGCAGCCCTGGGAACAGAGGAACCCAGAAGCCTGAACGCTGGAGACGTCGGCGGCTGTATTGCTCCAACACGTGGACTTTGGTGAGGGAAGAAACTTATGCTTTGTGGCCTGGTAAGTATAAGCTTCTACCCCAAATAAATACCCTTTATAAAGACCGACCAATTTTTGGTATACTTTGCAAAGACACCTTTTTGGCTGACTAATACAGTAAGTAAGTAAATAAATAAATCCTTAAAAAAATTTATAGGGGAGGAAGATACAGACTATAGTTAGTAGTAATACTTTGGTGATGCTCTTTCATGATTTGCTAACAATTGTTTCACAACAATACAGGGTGTTTGTGGGGGGGGTGATGTGTGGGAGCCTTGTATAATGTTATGAATGTTTGTTTTGTAAGATTACGATGGTTACTGAGCACTTACAGTTTATATATGTTCATGTATGAATGATATACTTCAATAAATGTTTTTAAAAAAAGAAAGAAAGAATGCAGAGAGAACCTGTGTACTCTTCTCCTATTTTCCCTCAATGATAACATCTTGCAAAACTATAATGCAAAATCACAACCAGGATATTGGCATTGATAAAAATTGCCGATGTTATGCAGATTTCCCCAACTTTACAGGTACTCATTTGTGTTTGTGTGTGCATGCACATGTGTTCTTAGCTTGATGCAATTTTTCTCACATGTGTAGGTAAGCGTCTCCACCATCCCAGCCAAGATGTGATTCCATCTCTTCAAGGATCCCTCCTATTGCCCTTTCATAACCACAGCCACTTTCCTCCCAGCTTTTGCCATACTTTACCCCACAGAAATCACTAATGAGTTGCCATTTCTGTAGTTCCTATATATTTTGTGATGCATGGAATTTGCATTTTGTACCCACAGCCAACAATATTAGAACATTGGTAAGAAAATTCTCCTTGTATAGCACGATTGCATAAACAGCAAAATGAAATTTTATTGTAGATACATTTCACTGTAATATATGAAAGGAAGGGATACCTACTGCAAATTGGATAGCAATCTCACTACTCAAATTTCCTGAGAAAGGATTCCTGAGATACAAATCAGTTGATGCCATTTGCTGTCATGGAATTCCTTCTCCTGTCAATGAATATAGAATTATAATAGTCTGAGGAGATACTTGTTAGCTAATATCAAAATGGTCTCCCCTTATGTGGTTAATGGCAGAATGCCCCTATTATATGTCTGCCTCAAAACGGAGACCACTTTCTCTCTTTAAAAACAAATTGTTGGATGAGTATCTCTGCAGCTGAAAGATTCTGAGAGTACCACAATAGAAATGGGATATGGTGGGAGGCAATAAGTCATCAGTATTTTCTTTCCTGGAATTCTGATTTATTAGTATATATAAAATTTAATATTGCAATTTAAAATCATCACTTTATATTTCACCAAAAACTATGTTTGTTCTTCCTTCAATGTTTCCCATATATTATTAAAAGCCATTTTACTAAGTTACCTTAATTTGAGATAGAAATTTTCTGCAGCTTTTTGCCAAGAAAACCTTATGATCCCATGTATAGATTTAGTGCTGAATGGATCTTTGTATTGATTATCTATCTCACTTTTAAATTATGCAAAGCTCCAATTAAAATATAAAAGTAAAATGTGGAAGCAAGGGAGAATCGGGTCTTTCAAAATATGCCGATCAGATGAATACACTGTATTTAGGACAACTTCTTTCCTTCTTTTTGCATCTGTATTTTGATCCTATCCGATTATATGTTCCAGGAATAGACATAGATATTACAGAGAAAATGTGCTTTTTAAAATGTACTTAGTAACTATTCAGTAATCCTTTCCTCTGAGAGCTTAGTCTGCTAAATATGATACAACGTGTTCTCTTGCATTCATTTATTGAACTCCAGAACAAGACTCCAAAGATATCATAATCTAAATACTCAAGTGTCCTAAAAGAGATGATCTAATCGATATCTGTTAACACAAAGGATTAACAAAAGGAAAGTCATGTGAACATTATAAAGTCATTATGGAAGTTTTAAAGTTGTACAATTATATTGATTTAAAAAATATTATATCCATATCATTTTATTTATCTAATTGTCTTTCTATAATGTATATATTAGTATAGAGATATAGATATATAGAGTTATATAGATCATTCACATAACACCAAAATTCTATCAACTCTAATTTTAAAAACATAGGGAAGTGTCGTGAGTAGCCTTCTCTTCACAGGACATATTCTGAGAAAAAAATATCATTTTCAAAATATAGGAATGTGGTAAATTTTTCCTGCATGAATGTAACTGCCCTTGATCTTCATTCACTCAGAAAAAAAGCCAATATTAAAAGTGTGTGTGTATATTTGCTTTCCAGAAAAGTTTGAATAACTGCTGAAGGTATTTTCCTTTTATTTCATTCATCTAATACTCCTCATCCTATTTTCAATTTTTTCTTCTTTTTAGAAATTTCTCTTTTGGGACTCAAGTGAGTCTACATGGGCCAACCCACATAGGAACTTAAACTCATCCTCTGCCCTTTTATGGGTGGTAAAATAATTACTTCCAGACATATCATTGCACCGGCACAGTTGGCAAACAGGAGTTGGCCAGGTGTTAGACTTAATAGGAAATATTCCACCTGATTAGATGGACTGGAATCCAAGTGCAATAACATTATCTCCTAAATGAAATGAGGGGCAGGAATTTAAAGATGCCACTTAATTCTTCATCTGTGATCAGCACATGCCGGTATTTCAAGATGATTTTGTTAATCACATGGGACTATTCACTGCATGTAGTAATGATAGGATAGAAAAGTGTTTTTCTCAAACAAGGCAAAAACTGTCCAACTCAGTTCCAATGCAATCAGTTCCATTGAGAATTTTTTTAAAAATTCTTAGTTCCTCTTATGTCTGCATAAACATATTTTGCATTGTTTTGTTTTTATTTGAAGCAAAATCTTTTTTGCAGGCATACTGAGATTTTTACCCACTGAGCCTTTTTCATTGTGATAATTCATTCCTACTCTGGGCTGTAGGAATACTTTGGGAACATTAGTTCCCCCAAAGATGCCCTGGAGCTTAGAGTTCTTAGTCAAGAAGTCAGAAACTTTTTTCCAATATATAGGTCATATAATTAAGATCCTTCAATTTACATTCGTTTTCAATTTTCAAACATTTACTTATTTTTGGCTACTGTCTCCTATTAAGAGTTTAATAATATTAATAATATCTAACATTTACTGAGAATTTACAATAGACCAAACACTCTGCCAAACATTTTATATGCATTATATCAATTAAATTATCATGAAAGTTTCTTACATTGCTTTTTATTATCATCAATATTTTCAGAGGGAAAGAGTTAGGCTGAGAAAGGTTTCATAAGCTGCATTAGGCCACGTAACACGTAAATGCATGACACAGGACTTCGTCTAAAGTCTAGGTCCATAGTGTAAAGTCTAAGGCTATCACTCACTCTGAGGGGATACAAAAGTTTATTTCTTATTCACTAGTATAGTGGTTCTCACAATGTGTTTGAAAATACTAAAATATTTGTCTTTTTAACTTTAACTCTCTCATGAGCGTTCAGAGCAAAAAATTTCTCTGATATGGTTTCCTATTTCATATCACAACTACACTTTAAGAAATGACTACTGGTCAAGAGGAATATTCTTGATTGTCTGACAAGGTTCTTAGAAGACTTATCCCTTTTCCAACTACATATCTGTGTGAGGCTAGATTTTCTTAATATACTTTAACCAAAACAGTATATCACAATACATTGAATATAGATGCTTCATGACAATGCAGTTTTATTCTCATTTTAGAGATTGAAAAACATAAAATAATGTCACTCGTGTCACTAATTTTTCTTGAGAAAATATTGTTAATATTCATAAAGGTTGTTATTTATGTTAACATGTAATAGATTTGCTATTGTTATGCTTAAATGAATTAATAACTAAATGGTTTAAATATATCTAGAATTAGATTTCTAATACCTTATATATTGATAGATATAACTGTAATGGTTTGACAGTTCTATTTAATTATGAATTCCAAAAATATAAATTGGATTATGCTTGTATACTGATCTGTTCATCTGGGCATGATTAAGTTATGATTAGGGCATTAACTGCCACATCAGTGGGATGTTGAGCCCCACCCCTCGGTGGGTGTGGTTTCAAGTATAAAAGGCTAGACAAAAGGCAGCAGAGAGAGAGAAGCAGATTGGAGAAGCGGTTCTGATGTTGGAGTGAGCCATTCGCCCGATAGTCTACAGCTGGCCTTGTGGAGAGACGCAAAGCATAGAGAGCCTCATGGTCTACAGCTGAACTTGTGGAGGAAACAGAACCTAAGCCCAGAGAGAAACATAGCCCTGGGAACAGAGGAACCCAGAAGCCTGAACCCTGGAGACGTCAGCGGCTGTCTTGCTCCAACACGTGGACTTTGGTGAGGGAAGAAATTTATGCTTTGTGGCCTGGTAACTGTAAGCTTCTACCCCAAATAAATACCCTTTATAAAGACCGACCACTTTTTGGTATATTTCAAAGGCACCCCTGTGGCTGACTAATACAATAACCAACATAAACAAATGTTCTCAGTAATTTCCAAGAGTCTAAAGGATTCTGAGATTTTAAAAAGTTTAGAACCACCTTCCTAATACATTTTCCAGAAAAAGTCTAGCTTTGGACCTGGTTCTTACACATGATTCAGAAAGTAAGTAGGTTATTTCTACTTCTTTTAATTCATGTAGACAAGTTCTAGTCTTCCAACACAGGTACCATATCTTTCCCCCTAGAGAATATTTTTTAATTTAATAAACATAATTTACAAAGAGGTTTTAGATTATAGAAAAGTTACATTATTAGTATAAAGGAAAAAAAAAGTATAAAGGATTCCCATATACCCCACCTCTTCCCCCTTCCATATCTTTCCCGATTAATAGCATCTTACAATTATGTGGTACACTTGTTACAATTGATGAATAAATACCAAAGCATTGTTACTGTCCAAGGTCAATTGTTTACATTTGTGGTTTACACTTAATTCCAAAGCCCTAAAAATGCCCTATGTTCCAAGTATTTTTTCCCTCCCCATTCCCTCAGAACCTCTGGTAACCATTATCTTTATGACATTGTTACATGTCCTTCCATTACTACAATATTAATAAGTTTCCTTTTCCTATGGTTGCATTCCTCCCTTATGTTTGTTCATTCTTCAACCTTGATGATTTTGGGATGGTAATGCCCACTCTGCCTCAGAATGAGAGGGAGTTTAGATCTTATGGGGAAGATGGAAGGAACTGTTTTGCTTGCAGTTGTAGATACTCTGTTTTTTGGGATGAGCATTGTCCATCATCATCATTTTTTTGTTGTCCTGGGTGAGTCTGCTGAATGAGATAGTAGGTGTTGATTGCAACTCCTCTGAGATTCAGGGTTCAACAGACTGAAGATTTAAGTCTCTGAGATATATATTTAACAGGTATAGTTATAATTATAGATTCAAATAAAGGGATAGAAAAATCTTGTGAAGGGAACTTATAAATGAGTGAAACTCTGTTACATTGGGGAAATAGGTTGTCATATATTTTAAGGTAAGGCCCACTGACAGGGTGCTGATTTCAAGGGATTGTGTGCCTTGCGTATAGTGTCTGGATGGCACTAGATCCATTGGTAGTACCCTGGTTTGAAGCTTTGTTCACAGTGGCAGTTAGTGAGATCTGACTGAGACATACATAAGTGCAACCTCTGGAATGACCTCCTGACTCATTTTTAAATCTCTTAGCTGTAAAAACTCTTCTGTATTTAATATTTCCTCTTTTGGTCAAGGTCTTTTTCCAAATGCATTGCTAATTAGTGCTTAGTAATAATCCCTCAGTGCCAGGGAGGCTCATCACTTGGAATCATGTCCCACACCAGGGGGAAAGTAGTGAGTTTATATGCTCAGTTTGGCTTAAAGAGAGCCCACATTTGAGCAACAAGGAGGCTTTTAGGAGGTGACTTATGCAATAGTTATTATTAGCTAAGTTTTAGTTTTACAAAAATAAGGTTCATAGTTACATGCATCAATACTCAGGCCTTGACATATTGGTCTGTTTTCTACTATTAGGCATTGCCTATGTACT